>JBBPRM010000446.1:0-17337 GCA_038092995.1 Xerocomus minutiporus | reverse complement strand
GGCAATGTGGCGTTCTGCGCCAAGTGGTCGTGTGGCATCCGCTAAAGCTTCAATGCCTGAATCCCTAACAAGCGAGTCGAGCGCCCACAAACTGATCTCGACGGTTTGGAACGTCCTCGGTCAAGACCTGCAGGATACAACGAAGATTATCAACGCTGTCATCGATTTCCTGGGGGGAGAAGATAAGAAATACGACCTCCTGGCTGCGTGGAATGAATACGAGATTGAGTCGGAGGTAAGCCTTCAAAATGCTTACCCCGTAATGCTCACATCACTGATACCAAGCACTGTTTAACAACGGCATCAGTCGTACGACCTCGATCCTACGTCATCTTACGCAGACATTACCACTGTGTGCGTTCCCAGTACCGTGCGTGCAACGGCATCTCGGTACTCTCAACAGTCCCCGCGAGGAGATCTGTTAGATCATCATGTTGTGCAACCTGGCAGTCCATCATCTCCATCATCTCCCGCCGTCTCGAGCAGCAGCGTCCCCACCTTTGCGTCTTCGGGCACTTTGCAATTTGAAGCCTTCCCGTCGCTTGTTCGGCCTCGTGCCAATTCCAAGGTGACGCCTCAGTCCCATCAATCACACAAACCCAAGTCATGGGCATCTGTCGCTGCGCTCTCGCATTCGCCCCCTTCTCCGACAACATCGAAAAAGGCGGACGCGCCTCGTCAACCACCCGCGTTATCGGCCATCAACGGCTACCCATCTCCACCAGCTGCTGGTCCTTCCTTTGATAACGATGTGACATCTGCGTATTATTATCCGACTTACTCATCACAGTCGCACGCTTGGGCGTCTCTCGCAAGCACTGACCTGTCGGCTTGGACACCCAGTTGGAACACAGAGGGCGGTGGCTCAGCGATTTCAGAGACGAGGACAGGAGAAGGGAAGAAGGGCAAGGGGAAACAGAAGCAGAGGCTCGCGTCAGGATCATTTTCCTTTTGAACTCGAGTCCAAGCGGCCAGATGAGCGCGTCATAGCGCGTTAGGTTCTTGTATGGCGTGCATGTGTGCGTGTCTATCTCCTTGTGTTCCGAAATATCAGTGTATCAGATCTACTATGCAATGTATCTACTATGAGTTGTACTCTTTGCTTTGCCTTTCAGCTCACGATCAACATTGACCTCGTATATATGAATTGCTGTTAATCTGAGCGTTGATTGCTCGCATCATCCCGAAATCAGGCTTTGGAGTATGTCATGTTCTCCTGGTCTGGTAACCAGATTCATCTATGAGGCAAGCCGCCGATAGATGGACGGATCTGGTACCAGACTAATGTACTCCAGCCTAACCGGGCATGACTCGATGCGTTTGTCACGGCACAGCACGTACTAATGTCTCCAGGCATTCCTGAAACACCAGAACAACGTCGGCAGGTTTTGAGACTAGGCGGCCAGGTCCATAACACCGCTTCTACGTAAGTACCAAATAAGTACGACTTTCCTGCGAGTCAATGCGCTTGTTGCCTTTCGCTGCACTTCACGCTGGTCCCACATTGCCTTTAGAAAAGACGCTGCCCCGCCTCAAACCCGCCTTTCTGCCGCGCCTGTTCGTCCGCGTGTCGATCAACTATCTGACCAGTGGTAGAACACATAACTCCTAGGTCACCACAGCCCAATTGCTCCTGCGTTCACAACAATTTCTTTTGCCAACTGGGCGCTATTAGTTTTTTTTTTTCATGTCGTGCACGCCATGTCGTTTGATTCAACAGAATCTGCTTATAGGGCTCTCTTGCTGAGCAACTATATATCCCGTATGTCTATTCCTAATTTTGTGTCGAGTTCCATCTCATTCAACTACGCAGTCATCGAGTGCATCGTTGTGGGATATGATTACAGTGAGTTATACCGACATCACTCCTCCAACTCATCTTGGAGTGGCAACTTGCTAAATCCTTATCGCACCAGTCCTCATGTTTCCAAGAGAGGTTTTTCATTATTCTCTCCGTCTCTTGCTTCCCCGTTGACAATATACAAAGATAGACTATATCTGGGTAAGGAGCAACAATTATCAAGCAAGTACCACGTCCTTGATGATTCTGCAGTGTAGGCGTTGGACCTGGGTCTCCGCAATATTCATTCTTGTATGTATTGCGCCTTCTCTGTTGGGTATGTTCAAGTTCTGAACTGGCTGGACCAACAGGTCCGTTATCCTGGTCTCTGTTGGGCATTGTAAGTTTATTGGTGCTGTAGTCTGTCTTGATTTACTTAAAGATGATTCCAAAGGTTAGGCGGGCTTTGTAAGTCCAAATATATGGGTTAGGGTTTACAAGGCTGAGCAAGCACTACATTTGTAGTCAGTACCAGCTTTATACCCGGCCTGTCGAAAGTGAGCTCTTCTATTTTATGCTTTGTCTGTCGCTGAGTAATGAATGATTATAGACGTGCGCATCCCAATTTCTCTAGTAAACATCTGTCACTAACGGTTGAACAGATGTAGGTCCCTCGGCTCACAGTCCTCGACATCAAAATGAGCGTGGACACTCTGCAGGTAGTATCTTGTTTCTGGTGTCTTGTTGGACCTTTCCGGTGTTCATTTGTGCTGCTGATCGTGAGTCACTGTTCCTCCCGTTTAAGTTCGTCTATCTGACCTCAATTATAGTCATGATGATCTTGCGTGTTTATACAATGTGGAATCGATCCAAGACAATACTTTCTATCCTTCTATCCTTTTTTATGCTGCAGGTCATCGTGTCTGTGGTATTACCAGCCATCTACAACAGCTCTGATTTCTACTTCATAGGTATGTCATATCATTTGGATGCCTTGTGTCTCTTATCAGTCTATTCCGTAGCCACAACCATCCAAGTTTCGAATTCCACCATCTGTGGCTACTCATTTGTTCATAATGTCCCAGCACTTCTTGGTGTCTATTGCGCAATCCCGCGATTTCTCGTCGGCGCCATGCTGTTGATTCTTGCTGTCACCCGAACCTTGCAGGAGTCGGTTGAGATGTACAACACAACCAAGCAGTGGCAGCCTAATCGATACATGAATCTATTTGTGAGAGATGGTATTTTTTATTTCGTTGTGTATGTTGCCTTTGGCCTGCTTTTGAATACGAAGCCAAATCTGACCAGCGACCCCTTGTAGTAACACAGTTTACAACATCATCGTCACGGTACCTGCCGTGTATATCGCCAAAGATGTTTCGTTCATGATTTGCTCCGCGCTGCTATGCTTGAGCATGCCTCGATTCATCATCAGCGTACGGGAGCTGTATGATCACGAATTCTGTGGTCGTTGGCAGGCGATCGACACTGGATTTGGTGCGGTGTTGCACGAAAAGGGACACCCATCTACGATTGCATCCGCGGACACTGGACAGGAGGAAAGTCGGACGTCGCAGGATGACGGAGGTACCCTAGGAGGCTTTCAGATTGAAACGGCCGGAGAGAGTTCTCGACATGTTTGAGCGGGAGCTTGGTTCGGGTGTCGGGTTTGCCGGTGGCAGAGGTATGGGCGGGTATTTTTTGTGGAGAGTCGGAGACCATATCTTTCCTGATTTTCATCGCATGTCCCTTTTTCATTGCTTTGTACATTGCTATGCTTCGCTTGAATTTTCGACACAACAATGACAACCACACGGCAGAGTCGCGAGTCCTGGCGACAAATCCACATCCTAAGCTAGATGGTCCTACTGACTTGTTCATAGTTCGTCACATCACCAACACATCGCTCCCGGACTTTGACCCCGCTGCGATCCATCTGCCATCTTTGGAGGCAGCAATACTCCAGATACCTTTTACCAAGTTGCATCGTCGCTACTCGTTCGCCGTCTTTCGCTCGTCACACCTGAACTCCTGCATCCCCACCACTGATGAGACACTCGCCGTTCGCTGTAAATGTCACTGCCCTTACCTCGCCACCAACGTCAATTTCAATGAGCTGGGAATAGTTTTTCCCAACAATCACAATGCAATAAGTTCATCTCCAAGCATGTACTACTCATTGCTGACGACCTGGACGTTGGCGACAATCAAGAGGGTAAGCGAAGAACCTGTAATATGTGCGCATACGTGTTGCCACCTCCCTGAAATAGGCGTACCTCGTGTTTTAGGCGCTTGATCTCCATCTCTGTCGCGATTTCAGATAGTCGCCATTGCCATCTGGCATCCAGTGACGATTGGTTATTCCATACTGCAGCACCAGCCAATATCTGCAAACATTATACTCAACCTCATCTCCACCAAGGACTCCGCATCAACTCCTTCACGCTCCCGTGCCATAGTTTCGCCCTCCTTCCATTACGAGGGGCTTGACCTAACTGGGCCACATTGGGCCACGGGCGTCGAAGCCGCGAACAACAAGGTCTACGTGCGGGCGAGTCAAGCTCTCACTCATAACTGCCTTGAGGTCGGACGACGAGGCCTGCGGTTCAGTTCCCACCACATCGTGGTGAAGACGACACCCGCAGTGGGTCAGCGGCGCAAACAACGTGCAGGATGGGGATATACCGGTGGTTGTCAATTGGGTCCCGAGACGTTTGCTCATGATCCCTTGTAGACCCACGCTCTGATAACGCTGATAGGGGCATAAGTGAGTGTGTGCTCATCGCTGGTGCTGCCTGAGTGTTTATCACGACCTACATTCGAGGCGCCCAAACCGACATCTCATTTCTGTAGCAGCCTCCCTCAACATATTCCCCTCCGTCAGGATGCGCAGCTAGTGGCAGCGATGTCCTTTCCCAATCTTTCCAAGCGCCCACCTTCAAGACCAAGCCAGCCAAGTTTCTCGCGTTGTCTCAACGACCAAGTTCCCATCCGCGGCGAATTCATCATCGACCCCTTTATCCGCATCTCGCCTTCGATACTCCCCACCCGGCAAAGATCAGACCGAAGATGCAAGAACGTCTCGCAGCGGTCCAGGCGACTGACTCAGAGACAGCTCCGTGCTCCACAAGGGAACAAGCGACAACGAGGTTGATTTGTTTACTTGACATGACTTGTGCCGAGTATCACACACAAGCCCCCTGTCATTCACTGTCTGATTCGTACCAACTTGGTTCGTTTCCGTCATTCACACAGAGCAATAAAGGGACCTAATGAAGAAAGAGAGATATTCGTGAAATCATCAAAGGACGTCCTCCTTGCGCCTTGTGTCAGCTTGTCTAATATTGCCGGCGTGATCTCCTCCACCTGTGTTGTGATCAAACTCTCCGCAGCGACTGGCCTGTATTCTTCCACATTGCGGCGGGGGAGTGCACCAAATGGCCGCCTCCGTCGAGCAATGAATTGTAGAATACGTGTCTACTTTTCCGAAGGCGACACGGTCGAAGGAGGCAAGAGGGATGCAGTGTCCGTGGCTGATGGGCTGGTAGGCCATCCGCCAAACGTTCGCCCAAGGCGTGCAACGAAGTGCGCTGCTCGTGTTTGTAGTGCCGGGAACTTTGTGGTATTGGATAGATCAGAAAATGACGGCAATTCACCTAGGACGGAAGACTGGTCATATGTCATCAATATTTTCCACAGGTATTGTCTGAGTCGTTACGCTCCCAGAAGGCTGTCGTCGAGGAGAAAGTCGATCCAAGTGTGGACGAGGTGTTGAGAAACCTTCATGGATTTGGATCTCCATAATCCCGAGTGCATTTGTCTGCGCACGGAAGACACGTTCTGACCCATTCCGAGGAACCGAGGAACCGATAGCTGTCCAAGTCTGAAGGTGAGACACGGAAGTTTCATATGACGGCACAGTGAGCTTATTCACTTGGTCATACAGCCTTGCAAGCAACGTGAAGTTGAGCGAATGCAATCCGGCAGTGATTGATCCCATTCAGCGTCGGAGATGCCAGCTGGCGGGACTCATGTGTGAGGTTGGGGGGGTGAACTGGTGACTCCTGTCTTGGTTCATATGTGCTAATCTATCAGACTCAAACCCTGTGGGCCCGCTACTACAAAGGACCATGACCAACGCGATAACGCTAGCCTGAGGTTAACCTTCGTCGTGACACGCGCCAGCGTGGAGTTCATCCGCGGGGACTGAGAACAAGATGTCCCAGAATATCTCTCGACAAGATCGATTTCGCATGCTGTCACTTGCGCTATAACTGTTTCATTTCACCTGAACCTGGATGTTTATTGCGGTGTTTACGATAATTATCGTGGGTCCTTTTTGCAAGAACAACGATAGCGTGTTGTACAGTAACTCCTTGCTACCCATCCGTCCGTGTGTTGCAATATAGCCTTCCCTTGTGTATGAGTGCCTCCTTACCTTCATGTGAACTGCCTTGCAAAACATCTTATATATGAGCATCTCATGTCAAGGACTCAAACCCGCCCTCGTCTTGCAGAACGCGCCCTCCCTCGTATTGCAAGATACAGGCGCCACCATCAAACCCGCCCTTGTCCTACAAAACCCGCCGCAACACGTGCCTTCCCTTGTATTGCAAGACACAAGCGCCGCTGTCATACTCACCCTCGTCTTACAAAATCCGCCCTCCCATTGCGTTGCAAGATACACTGGCACACGTCACTCCGTCTCCTTGCCTTACCTTCAAACTGCACCTTGCAAAACCCGCCTCCCGTCTTGTGGAATGACTCACACTGCTTCGGGATGACCGGCATTTCACTAGCACAATTTCAACTTCCTCAGTTTGTCTTTCTTGAAGGTCTGTTTATCTTTCCTGCCGTTTTCTTTGTTCATCACAACAGATTTTCTAGCAGAAGTGCTTGGAGCCATAACACAACATATTTCACAGGGTATCTTACGTGCCCAGGCATGTCCGGTCAGTGGGCGCTGAATCTTGCAAGATCCTGTGTGTTTGGTCATGTCGCTCGCTTCATCTTTGTTTGCGAGATGCTAACGTCTTGCAGGTCAAGTCTCGTCACCAAATCGTGCAAGAAGCCAAAAGGCTACTATTGCGACCTAGTCCTGTAGGATACCACCACCTCGTATACATTTCCCATCACCAAATCATGCAAAATGCCAAGGTTCCGTTGGGCCTTGCAAGATCCCACACGCTTCCCCGCATCCAAACCATCCATGGTTCCCTTTTGCAATTTGCTGACGCCCTACGATTCCGTCCCGTCGTCGAATCTTGCAAGGTCACAACACGCCCCTTACTCCACTGTATCCTGCAAGATACCAACGCATTCGCACGACTGGTCATATCCAATCACCGGGTCTTGGAAGATGCGAACCCCTCATGTTCATTTCTGTCACCATGTCGCGCAAGAAACCATTGCCAAATAATAATACCTTGTGTGCACACTGTTCACATCCTGCTATTCTGTCTCATCGCCGAATTTAAATACTGCACGTCTAACTAGTTACATGCAGAATTATCTATACTAGTGTTACCAATCTCAATATATCTTGATGTATCCTGCCACATGCGTTCAAAGTGCTGTCGTAGGTCATCTCTCACCGCCGCTTGTCGTAAGGCGTAGGCTTTCAGACCCTCTTTTAGCGCAGGGTCATCTGTTTTGATGAGCGCTTGTCGCCCCGTCCACCACATTGAATGCCAACGAAAAAATTGCAATACCCGGCGCTGCTCCTCGACCAGGTATTCAACTTCTTCAGCCCAGCGGTCGGCGCGAGCCCTTGCTTTGCACCATTCAATACGAATTGCTGCTTGTATGGTTAGAGGAAAGTCCACCCTGTAATAGGAACGTACCATCTTGCAAGGCCTGCTCCTCGTCTCTCTCGCCATATTTGTAGGCACACATGATCCAGATCCATGACATTCTCCTCCAACCCTCAGTTGACCTACCCTCAGTTCCGTCTGTCATGGAACGGATATCTTCGTCGTTAAGACACTGGAATGTTTCCTTCCAGCCTGTCTTTCCGAGTAAGGGCGATAACGCTAACAACGCACGGTAAGCAGCGCGATATTTTGAGGCGCTGGCGTCTATCTTCACATCCACTGATTTAAGGCAATTTCGGGCACGAGTGTTTGCACCTTGCCCACGAAGGAACCGGTCCTTGAATCGCAACATGTAAGAGCGGGAGCGTAGTCCCTGGCGCAGTTCTTCAAGGGCGTCAGAGGCCTGACCAACACGAAGCTTCCATTCAATTTCCTCAAGTTGAACATCACATGGAACCTGGCGTTGCAACATTGACGGAAGCCAGAGCTGGAATGCTTCTGGCTTGGGGCTGTCTCCAATTCCGAGGAAGCTGTGGCACGAAGAGAGGTGATGCGAGGAATGTACAGAATTTGGACGCTGGCCCACGCCTCAATGTGCCTCGAGAGTGAGTTGCTCCACTGGAGCAGCTTTGCTTTTTGTTTGTCCGTCGCATGTAGGCCCAATTTCGCGGTATCGGCATACAGACGACGTCTTTGAACATTAGCCCACGCTCGACATGACGGATTCTCGCCTACTCACTGTTGCTCTTCGAGGTCAATCCCCATGCCAATAAGGATGGCTGGCGTGATATCAGCATGAATTGGCGTTCCTGATAGTGAATTGGCCTCGTCCTGGGCCAACTGCAGTCGCATAGACGCTTGCGTGATCGCTGATCGATTCTGAGCTGAAGTCATAAAAATACACAATATGAAACGTCACATACAGTTAGGCTTGACTTCGAAAGGGTTCGGAAGTGACATGTCCTTCTCCCAGGCCTCGTAATCTACTTTCCATTTCGACAGCTGAGTCCCATACCGCACTGTGAGTGAATTCTCGAATTCACAGAGATTGTCTTGATGGTCATTCCGTTCAGGGACTGCCTCTATGATCTTGCGTAGAATTGCTTCACCTGTACGAAGTGACACCAAATCTATGCAAGATAAGCTATATTTACTTACCTAGCCCAATGATCTTTTTCCAGTTGCTGTCGCCGATAATATCGTCAAGAGTGTCACGCCGATGACCTGGACCCATCTCTTTCGTGCTTGATGCCGCTGCATTAAGCATCAACCAGCCCCGTTCCGGAGCCTCTCCGTCAGTTCGGCCAGCACCCTTGATAAAATTAAAAGAGTACTTCCATTGACACTGCGCAATGTGTGCAGGGAGGTGAAACTTCGGGATGAACACGTTCACCGATTTACTCTTGTAGTCGAGGCGCATAGGAAAGGGAAGAGTTTGCATACGTTCCCATAGGTGTAAACTCCATTGGCACGCGATGTCGTATGAGACATTTAACACTTTGATAGCGGTGTCCTTGAGGGCCGAAAAGAACAAATAGTCCATGTTGATGTATCTAGTGGTTGAACACAGTCAAAGTGAGTATAAAAGATATGTGCACCTTACCGTTCACCTTTCTGCAGGTCACCGACACTGCAAGGGAGCTTCATCTCGTGCTGTGCGCAACAGATACTGCCTATGCCGGTTGCTGCCAGGCCCCGCGAAGACTTCGTTTCCGCATTCTTTATGGCATCATGATTCGTACACATGCTTTTCTGTAGAACATGTTAGCCATGTTCGGGACAACTTCAGACTCAGGAAAATTAACCTCCTGACGAGTATTAGCGTGATCTTGCAAATACAACTTGTATGAGAGCTCCTCCACGAAGTACGCCCAACCGCGGCTGAGGCTTGGGTCAACTGTGTCATTAGACACTACCCTCCGTTTCAACCGGAAATTGGCATCAATTGCAACAAATAGAGTGTAAAGCCACCTGAAAAACATTAGCCTCAGAAGTTCTCGAAGGCCGAAGTGACGTACTTCTTATCTTCAGGTACCTTGTCCCAGTCGTCAGGGAGATTTTTACCCGGCTGTGGGCAAGCAGGACATAGCACGGCGCATTGTCCCTCCTGGGTGCGCTCTATGCCCATCGGATCATGGCCACGCCCGGACCTCTTCAGTAGCTTAAGGTGACGCCACTCACGTACGATCCGCCTAAACTGCTCATACCGATCCTGGGTGAAAAACGCCCCATACAGATTAGCGATCACCATGACATCGATAGTAATGAAATACCTTTGGAGGGGAGAGCCCCGTGTTGTTGGTGCGGCGAGCAAGGGAATTGTAGTAGTGAAACGCCGAGATCTTAGATTCGAGTGATAGAATATGGAACTCTCGCAAAAGACTGAATGTAGCTGCGGTCCGCGGTTGTTGAGTACTTGCGGGAAATAGCTGGTATCGCATCAGCTGCTGTGCGGGGGTATCTGCGGATTCACAACTACAAAATCGGAGCTTTATGGAATGTATACCATTCGTATCGATGATAACGAAATCATCGGCGTAAGGAATTTTGGGGAGATGGCACGGTTCTCCAATTGGGTGGCCAAGCTGAATTACGAGTCCGAGGTCATTGAGCGGCTTTCGTACCCAAAACGCTCCTGTCCACTCCTAGGGATATTAGTGAGTAATAGATGCTAAAACAATGACGTTTTGAAAACTCACCCTGACTAGATGCACGGGTTTGGTCTGGTGCATCTGCAAGACGCAGTTTTGACACCAAATATCGAGCGTTAGACAGTCGTCGCACCGATACATCGCCGGTTCCATCTTGCAGCTGGTACATATTGTAATACCGCCCCGTCCTTCCAGGCGAATGAGTTCACGGAGAAAGTCGTCCTGATCCTCGGCCAACCAAGTAAGGAGAGGTGTGTCCTGTAGGCATGTGAAAAGTTGGTACTTGGTAAGTGACTTTGCGCAGTGCAGCAGATTCGCACTCACTGAGGGCATCTGAGGTCTTGAGGTGCCACTAGAATGATCTAGCACAGACAGATCAACCTCCGTTGGAAGATCGTCAATGCAGGCCGGAATCTCGGCGAGCAATGAACTAGTTGCTTGTGCGCTCGATCCGTCCTCGGGGGTTTGCGATGCAATAATCGGTTCGTTTTTTACCTTATATTTCTTCTTTGCTACACGAAGTGTCCCCGATCTATCTGACTGTATTTTCAGATGGCTTCCCATAGGAGTTGCAGGAGGTTTGGTGTGTATTTTAAATCCTTGCAGACGTTTGAAACGCAGTGTCGGGACACGTAGTGCTTCTTGCGCTGGTGCATCATCTGGTTTGCCAAGTTCATCAACTCGCCATATGAAAAGACTATTTGACTTACTTCTACTTACAGGCTCACCACTCGCGTTACTTCCAGTGTTGTCCATGTATGCTGGTGATCGCTCAAATCAAGAGTCGAACGCAAATCGGCTGTCTATAGGTGCGATCTGGCTTCAAGAAGCCACTCCCTGCCGAAATGGATCACCAAACAATTTCCATTGTACGATACCAAGAGATAAGCTGACAATATTTATGTAAGGTATGGCCCGTGCCCATATTATCCCACCTCAGCCATCGGCATTTTGCAAGATACAAGGGGCCCATTTTTATGTAAGGTACGACTTGCGCTGATACCACCTATTCGCCTCCACCATTTACCATTCTACCCATATCGTCCAGCTATGCCAAGTCTCGCTCAAGAACGTCACACCGTCAGCTGTATGTTTTTAGCTGATTTGTGCTTCGTATTGATGAGTCGTATCTGAAAGCTCTTCTTACTGAAATCCGTCGTGCCATCATCCCAATCGAACACGCCGATATGCTTGCGGCTGCAGTTCGCTTGCGCGCGACCAGTCTTCTCTACGAACGATCACCAACAGATCCAAGTAAGTCAGCATCCTTCATGCCGCTTTTCCTTTACTTCATGTTACTCTTACTAGCCCAGTTACCCGTCCTCCTACCAAGCGAACTGAATGTCGCCATCCCAAGTCAACATGCGGCGGGTCGGTACAATGGGTTTGTTTACATCAAGCCGGTTCAAATGGATAAGGGTCCATTCTATGTAATCACGCACGGTAGGCTGGTGGGTATCGTCTCTAACTGGTGAGTCATACTATGAGAAATTCAGATGCGTAAATTTAATTGTGTCAGGCTTACTGCCGCGCCGCTTGTTCTCCGTGTCAAAGGCGCTGTCTATGTAAAAGTTCATTCAGTCGATCAAGCATATCAACTTTTGATAGATGCTATCGACGATTGTGGTGTTATGTATATCCAATGATGGGTCATCGGATCATATCCTTGGGTACCTTTGCAACGTTGTCGTCTTCAGTGTCTTGGGCATTGAATGATGCAGTTCATCGGACAAAGAGAGTCCATTGAATGTAATTAATGGTGGACAAAGTGTGGTCCTTGTTTCCAAAAAATTGGTAGTGTAAACTTATGTTACCATGTCATCCTGTACATCAAGTACTGTGATCCATTGGACAAAGTATAGTTTCTTGTTGTATCACATCCCCGAAAATTTGCAATACAATCAGCCCATGATGTAAATATAGGCAGTGCCATGCACTATGAACCTGTTCCAAAGGACACTTCTGATTACCTCCCAATTGGCACCCATCCTTGTTTTGGAAGTCTCTCGTGAACCGTGCAAATGACTTAATTGACTTATCTTGGGCGGTGTGAGTAGGTATCTGTAGATAAGCGGAACGGAGTACTACCATAAACGTACACTGTTACACAATATCACTTTTGGAAGATAATCGATAGGGACTTGCGCGAAACACAAGTCCAACGCGAGTCCAAGTCCAGCTGCATTTAATGACTCACTAAACAGTTAGGCTAGTTGAGAAGTTGGTGATATATTGTTTTGAGTGAAAGCTTTACACATGAGTACTTGCCCAGTGACCGCGAGTTGGTGAATGGCTTTGCACAGCGATGATTGAATGCAATGGGGAGAGTTTGGGACTTGTGAGCATGATGGGAAATACAGGGACAACAAAAGCATTGTATTTACTAGCTTGTAACGGTATCGTTCGCTGTGGGGAGCAGCGGCGAGTAAATCTCCTATACGCGAGTGTCCAATTCAGTCAGAATGGCACTACATGTTTGTACATCACCGTTGTTTGCATCCAACATCTCCCATATTCGCCACCACAATGGGGAGACCTAAACTACATCTAACACTGGAAGAAAGGGTTCTTGCTGCTCGTTCTTATCGAAGACAGTACTATATCAAGTATGTTTCACGCTGGTCCAAGTTTTCCCGCAGACTTATCATATCAGAAATCGTGCAGCCATCAATAAAAGACTATCAGACAAACGGAAGGAAAAGAAAGTGTCGAGCGCCGAACACAGGTATGTTCTCCCAGTTTATTCCGTACCTTCTTTCTCAACTGGCATCGATATCAGACCACAGCGGCCCCCGGAACTTATGGGTCAACCGACATCAAGACACACCTTATTACTACGCTGGTGAGCATCATCAGGCCTCGGTATTCAGGCTTCATGTCAACGTCTCGTCAATAAAAAGTCCAGGACGACCAAAGCATAGGGACGACAACAATGTCACACGTCGCATGGACAGGCAAGTTCATGCTTTCATGTAAGCGTACAACAATGTCAATATCGTATTTACTGAACTCTATAGAGCCCAAGACTCTGAGTGTAGTATCAAGTCTGCCCTGAAGCATATAATTGGAAACTCTTCTCGCGCCCGTATCAAGGTCCTCTATGAAGGCTATATTGCGTCAGGAAAGTATATGGAAATACAGGACACTTTGTCTCGCCTCGAAGAACTCCAGAAACGTATATGAACACTGGATTCCATCAACTGGACACTGGCTTCAAGCGCGGCCGCTGTTATGGAGAGTTCACTTTCTTTCGCTGTTGGTAATATTATCAAAGGCTTGGAGAACCTTTTGTTAAATATCATGGAAGGCGCTGATATGGAAGATCTTGCACGGCGGGAACTATTGTTATTCCAGGTAGTTCCCGACATTACACTAATTGACAAGTAGGTACATGAGGTTATGAATATATTCCCTTGCGTATGACAAAGCTCAACGGCCATTCCATATAGGTGATATCAATTGGATCTCAGAAAGGCGAGTTTGCGTATATACCCTCCGTTAATCAATTTAATGGACAATAATTCTTGTTGTAGATTCTTGGGCATCTGTCTTGATGCGTCACCATTGCTGATTCAGACACGGTGAGTGCATCTTAACGTGTCGAGTGTATTTTAATGAGTCTTTCTTGTTGATTCAGACACGTCCCTCTGTTGATTCAGACGCGTCCATTTGTTGCGTACTGTGCTTTAAATGCACTTATGTCCACCCGGATGTGTTCACTTCAACTTTCCTCCCTCGGTCACCCAGCACTAGTCACATCCCCCAGGCCCATCACACTCCACCAATTACTCCCGCCCTCTTCTCTGACGGACAACGTGTCATTTTCTCTGAGGGTGAGTTGCTGGATCTTGAGTCACTCTCCTGTCGATGCTACTTGCCGTTACTAGATCTCTGCTTGCCCACACATCCACCCACACCCCTACTGTTGTAGTTCATTCTCTACACGTCTCACATCTTGAAAAAACGGTACTATTTGCTCAGAACGTAAGTCGACAAGTGTCCGTCTTCCAAGCACTAACTATACTAATGACTACCAGATCTCAGATAACATATCCACACACGCGCTGTGATTCCGAAGTAAGTGGGTATATGTTTAGAGGCTCTCCTTCAGGTGCTGAGTATTACTAGATGCCCGGTGTCGAATGGACCACGAGCGACCAGAGAGCCTTCCTCCAAGAAGAGCTTGTCGCTTTCAAACGTATCGGCGGTCGTAACTACACAAAACATTGGTCTACTCTCTATCTGAAGTGGTTTCAGAAGTGGCCAGAGCGGCCCCTTGTGCTTCCAAATGTATCAGCTGATGCCGAGCTGACCCAGGAGCAGGGTAAGATTCTCTCAAAAGCTGTCTTCAACCGCCAGGAGCGGCTTCGCCGCTGGATGCATTGGCATTCTGGCGCTGGTCGGAACCGCTCTGCCAACAGACGGACCTTGAAGATTCTCCAGGAGCTTCTTAAGCCCAAGACGCGCACCAAAAAACCATGGGAAGTATACTCTAAAGTCCACTACAAGACGCGGATTCTGCCGGAGCTCGGGACTGGGTTGTCCATTGCCAACCGCAGCAGCAAAATTCGCGAGCTGTGGGAAAACGAGACGCCCGAAGTGAAAGAGGAAATCAACAAGATGTGCAAAAAACAGAAGCAGAGTACCACGAAGAAAAAGGGTAACAAAGAAATGGGTGAGGACTTGAACGATGACGATGACGAGGACGACGAGGACGATGATGACGACATGTCGCCTCTAGACCCTGCCACAAAATTCAGGTGAGCATTTTGGCGACTAACTTAGTATCATCTCTGACCCTTTATCACATAGGAATATTCAACAATGTGGTTCTGCCCTCCTACGTATCCTTGAGCTTCTCGGGAAACAAACTGGGTGGATATTCACAGTTCTAATGGGTGGTCCAGACCCAATGGATTTACAAGCTGTAAATTCCATCACTAGGTCAGGTTGGTATACGACGAACTCTACATGTCAACTCACGCGCACCCCAATAGCTTGCACACTGGGAAGACGAGTGATGGTCAGGACTTTGCTGGGGTCTATTCCGATTTCGACACAGTCATGGTGGAGGCCTTCGGTGAATACTTGACACAGGTGTTCAGTAAGTGAGCTTACTCTGCGACAAGGTCATAGTTACTCACGAGCCAAGCCAAAGGCCCACGGGACTCTGGCACGAGCACATCGGATGCCGATGGCGGCAATCATGGCGGCGTCGGCAAGGGGGGAGGCCAGCTCCGTGGTGACATTAACAACGATGGCAATGGCGGTGGTGGGGACGATGGCGATGGCGATGAAAATGAGGAGGACAATGCCAATGAAGATGAGGAGAGTGGGAGAAACGACGAAGGTGAGGACGAGAGCAATACGACAATGGATTCTTATATACCATGACGCTCATGACAGATCTTGCAATACCGAACTCGCGATCCGATCTTGTGACACATGCCGTCACGACATCGTCCCCCCTTGCAACACCTGCTGCCTCATCTGCCAGTGACCACACTCCACTCGCTCAAGATCATCTTGCAATACTGAACCCGCAATCCGATCTTGCAATACATGCCATCACGACATCGTCTCTCCTTGCAACACCTGCTGCCTTGTCTGACCACAGTCCGCTCGCTCAAGATCACCTTGCAATACTCCCCCCTTTGCATGATCTTGCAACACCTTCGAATCATCTTGCAACACCTCCATCCAACAATATCACGGGTTCTCATGACCTTGCGTCATCCCTCGCTTCTCCCTTCGGATCTAATGGGTCCGTCTCACCTCTGGTCAACATGCCAAATGGCGGTACCTCAGCGTGCTATAGCCCCGGTGTCTTAGGTGATCCATTCCTGGTTGCCGGTTCATTTGCAGATATCCTAGATGATAGCTTTTATTTCTCCGACCCGACCTTTGGTAATGCCCTCACGTCTGGAATGGGGGCGAACATGCTCAACCACCGCGGTATGAACAATGACTTCAGTGGGATGGGTTTTGAGCCAATTCAGCAATTCGGTACTTTCTCAAACTCTCCTTTCAACACCTTTGGTACTACGGGTTATGCAGCAAATGGAGGTGGTCAAGGTCTATACAACTTTGATGGGGTTATCACGTATCCAACGATACCGACCCTGTCAGTGCAGGATGCTCGGCTGGGGTTTACCTCTCATTTTCCGACTCTTCCTGCGCCCTCGCCCCTCACATCTGCGAGTCAGTCACCTCACCCACCTGTAGTTACCCCGTTGCCAGACGCGCCGGTGTCTCGACCACGACAACCTCTTGCCAGTGTCACTGCCCAGCCGGAACCCCTTCTCCCCCCGACTGGTATGGTCGATACACTTGAAGGAACGCACATTGTAGATGAAGATGGACTTACATCTTCATCAGGGCGTTCTAAGAGAAAGCCTGTTCCATCCAAGCGTGCTGATCGAGACAATCTCATTGGCAAAGAGAACCAGACTTCCGCTCCCACATCTGCGAGATCAAACACGAAAGGCAAGAATCCTGCCTGCGATCCTGGTCCTGACGAAAATACACCTGCCAAAAGGCATCGCAAACGGCCCGCGGGCTCTGACCCTGCTGACAATACTACGTCAAAACACAAGTAAGTAATCATCTGTTCTTTGAGTATAACGTCTCACCTAGTTGTTAGGAAACCAAAAACTGCATAGGGAATCTTGGACAGAAAGTTGTGCAAGACAAGTCTTTATACCTGTTTTTGTTATGTACATAGTGTAATCAGTCTCGTTGTTTCGCCACATTTTCATTTCATAATAGACTGTTATTCTGTTCGGTACTAAGACTACACGGGTGGGATGTATCTGATATGAGTAGCTAGCCATATTGCAATACACACGCTGCGTCAGTGACCTGGGAACGAAGCAGCAGGCCAAAGCAAACTGAGGAAGGGCACATACTGCAGTCACCAGACACCGATAAAGACGGCCAGCGGATGGGTGAAAATAGGCCGTCTAAGACAGCCAGCCGATCGTGGGCCGATCCAGGGGGAATCACCGAGAGAGATGGATGGGCCTAGAGATAGGTGATAGAGACGGATGGGCCGAGTGTGTATATAGTCAAAACAAGTAGTGAAATATGGTAG
>JBBPRM010000445.1:0-17343 GCA_038092995.1 Xerocomus minutiporus | reverse complement strand
GATGTGACTCGAGATACGATGCTGTTGCTAGTCATCGAGAGTCTAAAGGATGTGACTCATCATAGAGTCCTTGTGACGTCATAGTGTCATGCCTCCAGGTCATGCACGAGTCTTGACTGTGACTTGATAGTCCTTGTGACTAGAGTCATCCATGATAGGAATGAAAAGAGATTAGATGTGACAACGTCGTCATCATCTATCACTAGATAAAGTGAAAGAGAAAAGATAAGATGATAGATAGGGGCGATGAGAGTACCGTTTGTAACAGGTATGGCCTGTTGTTGGCATAAGCACAGAGCTGATCTTGAGTTGGAAGGTTAGATGCACCACATCATTGCTGGTGCTGCGCCAGGATATCAGTCAGCTCAGATATCTATCAGAACATCTAGTTAGTATTCTATTTTGAAGATTGGTAGATGTTTACCTGGATCATTTCTGCAGCTGTGCGAAGTCGCTCATCGACAGACTCGTTTTGTTCAGAAGTCATGGCAGGCAAGCTTGGGAGATTGGGATGAGAGAGTAAGGGAGGCTGAGGAGCCGAAAAAACATCATGGGGTTGAAAAGGGGGAGTCTGAATAGTAGGAGTCGTAAATGTCAATGAAAAATTGTCTGAGTTGGATTGAAAGGCAGGAACACTTGGGAGGCCGGACAAAGAGAGCAAGGAAGGTTGAGGTTGAAAAGGGGGAGCCTGGACAGCAGGGGCCATAAACGATGACAACAATGAATTGTCTGAGTTGGACTGAATGGAATTGTCGGACTGAATGGAGGAACAGCAAATGCAGATGAAGATGAAGAAGCTAGAGGACCCGGGTACGGGTTTCCGATAAAAGGTTGGACCTGTGGGATGATAACTCCAGAGCCTCGTCCCCGACCCTGAGTTGAACCCTGGGTGCCAGTTGCATGAATGTGAGCAGAACCTTTTCGAGGCATCAAAGTTGGACGAGGTATAGGACCTATAGAATTCAGTTTATATACTCCTTGATATGCTATCCTTGGGGTACGGTGCCTTGATGATTGCCTGAGGTTGCTGTCCTCGATGCTACAATTTCCTATCTTGTTGTTGCTGATCCTAATATGATGCCTTGATGGTCACCTAAGTTGATATAGAACCCCCTGGGTATGTTGCCAGAGGGCATAATTTGGGCGTCGCATCGAAGGAGGGTAGAGCAATGTATTGAGTTCATGTGAATTTCCAAAAGTAATAAGGCATGGTCAACATACTTGCATCCGGTGCAAAACATATCATAAAGTACATCAAACTAAGACTAGTTTGAGTCATAGAAATATGAAGGAGTTGTTCTTCAAGATTCATTGAGCATGTACACATTGTCTTTGTTGTCATCACCAACAATTGCTTGCCTATACCCAGCATGTGTGAACAAGTCACCATGCTTGAGCAACCCTACACCCTCATGATCGAGTATGTGCTTGATCTCACCTATCTGTCATTCTGCTTTCGTCAAGATGGCTTCAGCTCGCTTGCAATCATCCACAGCCATACAGCACATCATCTGAAGTTCTCTGACATATTCCTGATGGTACTCCAGGCGTGCTGCAAGAGCATTGTGAGATGTTCGTGCAAGATGTAGCATGTGGTGATAATGGAGATTTTCCTTGGCATCTGTTCAAGGTGAGTGTCCAATCGCAAAGTGAACATAGTACCCACCGTTGTGAATACCCTCTTTATCTTTTTGTGCGGCATGAGGTAGTCCGGCTCAAGTGACCCTGACTTGTCTGATTGAGTGGTAAACTGAAGATGGGTACACTTTGGGGTAGGTTTGTGTATACGTTGGCTCACAACAGGTCTCTCTTGGGTGGGTGAGAGAGAGAGGTGGAGGGGAGGCTCGAGCCTTTGGATCTGATATAGGAGGGCTGGGTAATGCTACTTTTGATAGCAAGGGGGGCGAAGATGTTGTATGATGAGTACCAGAAACCCTGGGTGAAGTGGACATTGGTGAGGGAAGCAAGAGGCTCTTGTGCGGAAGTCCTTCCATGAGGCGTGAGTTGATTGCACCACTAAACCTTATATGGAACCTTGAATCAGCAAGCTCAAGTCAAGGTGACCATTTGTCTGTCAGACTCAGACTCATGGCTTTGTCATCTTCATTTCAAGCAAGCTCTAATTTTCTATGCCCAAACTGTTCTTCTGGCTTTCCCAGCGGTGATTCTGTGGTACAACACCTGCCTACCTGCATTTTGTAGGACAACAACTGGCCTCGGTCTTCGTCACCTTGGAACAACAGTACACTTCACTCTCCACTTGATGAATCAAATAGCACTGATTTTAATCAAGATTGTGGGTTATATATATATATCTTTTCAATTTCCATTTAATACAATCTGACAGTGGATGATCAGTCCAATTATGATGATCGGAACAATGGAGCTATGGATTACACAGTGGCTCAGGAACCTGACCCTCTGTTTGACGATGATCTTCCAGTGGATCCCACGAATATTCCTTCATCTAACTCTTATTCAACTGCCACACACCGCACATGGATTTATCACCCGAACAAGAGTCAAACCCTCGCTGGAGGCTTGAACCTTCTTCAGCGCATGGACCAAGATCAGTTTGCTAGTATCCGAGACTCGGAGATTCTTTTTTATCCTTTTGTGTCGAAGAGCAAATGGGAACTCGCTGACTGGCTCTTAAGCTCCTCCATCTCTAACAGTGATATCAGAAAATACTTAAATCTGCAACGTGTACGCATGTTTAGTCCGTATTTGGAATAGCCACTGACAGGCCAGTAGACGAAAGATAATCCCGTCTCATTTCGCACTCCAAAGGATCTACTGGCACAAATTGAATTGCTGCCAGATATGCCTCGCTGGCATTTCCGAGAGATCACATTGGGCCAGTACCAAACCAGAGAACCCATCATACTGTACTGGCAGGATGGGCTCGAGGTTGTGAAACATCTTTTCAGCAACCCGCTATTTGCTTCGAGCATGGACTTCCACCCCTACCGTGACCTTGAGGAGACTATCAGTGGTCAAGAGCTGGTCTATGGTGAATTCATGAGTGCAAATTGTGCCTGGGAACTACAGGTACAATCATGTTTCGGATTTCTCGCCTGATATACTGATGAGTCAAATTCAGACTGCATTACCTGATGGTCACTTGTGTGTCAGTGTGATCAGAGCTTCTGACAAAATGCTACTGACAAGAGGCGCTGGTAACAAGGAAATGCACCCACTTCTACTGTCAATTGCAAACATACATGCTCGGGTCAGAATGAAGGCTACATCTCACGCCTTTGCATTGGCTGCCTATCTTCCCATTCCAAAGTTCCTGAATGTCTCTCCCGCTGTTCAATCAGTCTTATCTGCCCGTGTATACCACCTTGCAATATCTATTGTGACAGAAAATTTAAAGAATGTGAATCGTCATGGGGAGGTGATGTCTGATCCGAACAGCAATCTTTGAGTCGTCCACACACCCCTTGTCGCTTGGATTGCCGATTTACTGGAACAGCACACTCTCTCTGGCTCGTCGTCAAATATTTCCTCCATCTCCACCACCACTCTTGAACACTTCGGCGACCCAGAACCCTCTCCTCCCCGTCTTCGGCAACAGATACTTGATATCCAAGAAGCATGCAGAGCCTGCAATCCACTTGATATCACAGCTTTCTATAAAGTCTGTCTTACCCTCCATCTTAATGGTGTCGTCCAGCCATTCTAGGCTGACTGGGGCGATGCTTGCCCGTCTTCCCTCCTCACGCCAGATGCCCTGCATCTATGGCACAACTTCGACCCTGGACAATGAAATTGCATTCGAGGAGGGTCTCATTCAAAATGACCAGTTGGTTTCACCGGCAGAGTTCACAACTTTACTGGGGTCAAGCAGCTCTACGCTACTTTTCACAAATACGTGTGCTCATATTTCTGCTGACAAAAATCACGCACTCCTTGTCGCTCTCTGACCTCAATTTCCCTCACTTTCCATTGGCGATGCTTGTAGGACACTTGCGATTGATGACCTTCGCCCTGCATTGGGCGATTTCATCGCCAACTATTCTTATATCAGCAGGAATGGTTGTCGTCTCGCTCCATCTAACTGTGTCCTCCCCTTCACCTCCCTTGATGCATGGAATCACTTTTGCATTCAACTTCGCTCAGTGCAAAACCCCAAAACCTTTTCACCCTCTCAGATCATTCAAGCACTACCTCCAACTACGTTGCTACCTTTCAGCCGTGCAAATAGAGTCCTCCTTGTCCACGAGAGTGGCGATCGGATCTCAGCTGATCCAAACAGTGAGCGTATGTCTAGTATGATGTTAATCACCTATTCAATCTACTCATATATGTTTAGGTTTTGTTGTTGCTCAGGTGCGAGGAATACTTCGCCCTATCAGTAACACCCTCTATCCACCTCTCCTTTACGTTGAAATCTTCGGTTTTTCAGACATTCATTTGTGATCGTAAATGGTGTTCGTGTGGTCACACCTGTCCCCGATTTGGAGATGTTTCTGGTTTGCCGTCGCCTTCGCAGCAATGGTCAAGCATTGGGTGATATTGTGCTGTTAGATGATGTCCGCCAAATAGTCCAGCTGGTTCCCAAGTTCGGCTCAACAGCACCAAACAATATGACCTGTGATAACAGTTTGGAAATTGGTAGAGAGTTCTACATCAATTCGTTTGTCGATAAGGAAACCTTTCATGCCATCCTTAGCTACCAATGATTAGATCTTAGCATATCATCATGATTAGACTTATTTGATCTTTGTTGCCGTGACCGGTGCATTGATTGGCACACTTTATTTTTCCAATTCAGCAAACATGAAATATCTAGGTATATTATATTTCTATTCCCCGACTCTTTTTTCTTTCGGTGTTACCAGTAACCGATGCTGAAAACGGCCAGGACCATTTTCTTGCCGAGGACTGGTCCTGTCGGCTATGCGTTTTACTGAAGTAGCTGTTGCAGTGACAGTGCTTGCCTCTGAATGGCAGTTGTTGGATGGAGCACTTTTGACAGTGATGGTGCTTGTGACTGAATAGACAATAATGAGGGATAGAGCAACCATGATGGTGCCTGTGTCAATGGCTGATTGAAAGGCAGTGGACATTGTGTGATGTTCAGACCAGTGTCAGGCCAGTGTCCATCTATGTATCCAACAATTGATTAGAGTGAAATGTTAAGAGATTTCACTATGATTTTCTACACTTTTCTACACTTTTATATATAGGTGAAGTAATTATAATTTAATTCAAATGCTCAACTATTTTCTGAGCCAAATAACAGTTGCAACATATAGATAGACCTATTGGCATATCCCAAATTAAATTTTAGAGAAAATGGTACTCAGAATAAATCTCTACTAGTGATACAAGAAAGATAGGAGTGATCATCTAGGTTGATCTAAAAAAATCTAGGAGTCTTGCTGATGGTTGTAACATACTTCTAGGATGTTTTTATTGATAAGGGGAACATGATTTGGAATGGTGGTACACATCCCTGATTTAATTGAGCATGCTATAATGAGGTTGGGGGGTAATTACTTCTATGTGTTGATTTTAACTTGTGTACTAGTTCAGATTGTTCATGACTATATATGTTGTTGACATAAATAAAATACAAAAGCATTTAGACTACACATTAAGTCAATCTTCTCAATCAAAATCATATTCTGATCCATCTTCATCATCATCATGTTATCTTCCTCTCTTTCCTTATCCTCTTCACTCTCCTCTTCCTTTTCAATTTCCTCAACCATTTCCTTTCTCTCATGGTCTACTTCTGCTTCTTTTCTCCCTTCTTGTTCCTCATTAGCCTGGGCTTCTACACTTGTCTTCAACCTTCTCATAGGAGACTTTCTAGCATTTTTGGATTTGGCAGATTTTCAACTTCTCTACTCCCTTAATTGATATCTTTTTATGATCAATGCCTTGCTGGCCAATAGATCTTCATATTCAGCATGTTCCAACAGAGCCAAGTGTAGTTCATTGCATGGCTTCAAAATGTGTATTGTCTTCTTTTGAACCTGTTTCTCTTCATTCTCCTTAGATATACCTTCAATCTTATAGAACTTTGGATTTGGGATAAGCACTACTTTGTCATCCTCCAATCTCCATGTCTTTCTGGACATTTTGGAACTTGATTTCACAGGTTCAGGTAGTGTTTGAAGCATGGAAAAGATCTTCTGAAGTCAATTAGTGACTTTAAATGCCTCTGATGCAGTATGGTCATTCATTAGCTTCTGATACTCCCAAATGTAACCAGGCTTTAACCAGAAGGATCTCCAAGAAGACCTGTTGACAGGCTTTGAACCATCTTTAGGGTCTGGAAAACAAGTATACATTCTTTCCACAAGGCTAGGTTGATGATAACTAACTCCAGCACTCCATGGTATGTCTGCATTACATGTTTTGAACATATATGTACAAAGATTCTTGAAGATACCATTTAATGACCAAGTTTGAATTGCCTCCTCCAAAGATGTTGGTTCTGGCCTACCTTCTAGGTCCATCAGCTAAGTATTATGTATTTGAATCCAAAGCTAGCATGTGAACTGCACCTAGTCATTCTGAGCCAAACTGGTTGATCCTCCTTCTTCAGCTTTGCCTACATGAGTTTGAGTATCTCAGCATCATCTTGTTGTTAGATAGCTGAGAGCAGATAGAGGTGACCCTTCAAGGTCCAAATTGAGTAGAAAAAAATACTGAATTGCTCACAGATCCTAGAAAATTGAAAGGGCTATGGATTCCCAATCATGGAAATCTAGAATGATAGGAGTACTTGAGATGCCCAAATAGGATCACTTTCCAAAAAAAAATTATGATCTAGAAACTTTGCTGAATAACTTACAGAGAAGATCTCTGACTCTAGCCTTGGATATCTTCTAAGCAAGTACTTCAGGTGCTAAAACTTGGCATCTATGGTAGAACAAGTGGATTCCTGAGCTTAATCTTCATCAACAACCTCTGGAATTTGTCAGAGTCAGAAAATAGAGCACTCTTGAGGGCAGACAATATGCCAGTATTCATTCTTTGTTCATGGCATACACAGCAGTTGGCTGGTTTCATCAACATTCATAAATGTGACCACTGATCACTCAGACCAGTTGGTAAGCATTACAATCTTGCATTAAAGCTCGGTGAAGCAACCATTTTCAACAGTGTTTTCAAAATACAACAATTTGCCTCTGTGTTGGCATACTCACAGGTACAAGACCCAACAGTCTTCATTGATCCTAATTACCATTGGATATTGATTGGAATGGACACACTGCATCTGGATCGTTTCTGTCAAGAAATACAAATCCTTGTTTGTTCTATAAAAGAGGTGTTTCTAAAGCTGAGTGGCAATACAGTTTGTCCAAACTTCACCTGTCCAGTTGATACTTGATGACCTTGGAAACTCTACATGAGACTATTCATAAGCACAGCTTCTTCCTATTAGTTGAATAGGAGAGACTGGAAACTATGATGGGTACAGGAGTATAGGATTGCAATACAAACAAAAAATTCTTGGATCATACAGATAGCCTTCGGGAAGACTAATCCATATTTCCCTTCAGTTGCAAGTCAGACTTGATATTGAGGTCAAGATCATGTGCAAAGGGAATTTGGGGCATCAGCCAAAAGACGAGAGCCACATCAAAGCAGATATCTCTTTCAAGTGATATGCTGTTCTTCCAACATCTTTAAAGCTAGGTCCTCAGTTGGGTAGGCCAAAGCCCAGCACACTAGAATACTTGCAATGAGCAAAATGGAATAATTCCTTCTGCAGATGAGAAATAGAACTATTCATTATTAGTAGTTTGCTAGCAAAGATGGAAATGACCTACTGATTGAGGTGTGGTAGATTGTATTAATTTTGAGACAATTCCAATGATCTCAAGCTACTTACAGATCACCATTTGTTTTTGATGGTACTCGTCTTCTTGAGTGTACCACCACACTTGGAGTGGATATGTGTAGCAGCTACAGCAAGTGTTGCTCCTTTGAAGCTCCCACCATCTGCGTTTGAATAGTTCTGGTCAAAGAATGCAACAAGTTCATCTACCTCATCTTCATTCCATCTGGCCCTGGTGGTACCTCCTGATGTATTGATTTGGGATTGGCCTGCTGATTCTGCATGGGCTTGATACATGGTATTGACAAGAGAGTTCAAATGATGAATGAGAGAGGTCGCCTGATAGCAGATCTTCTAGTGATAAGAGAGGTCTAAACAGCGTTGAATGTGTTTGCACATCATTGATAGTTAACAATTGATTGAATCTCTGCACAAACATGGGTGGGATGTCAAGTTCTCATGACCTTACAAGCGAACAAATTCTGCTTACAAACCACATACTGTACAGGCTCAAATATACAGGTATTTTGTAGTGTTACTCCCTTTCCCTCTTTGTTTTCCTGTTTTCTTGTTTCTGCTGAGCTGCAAGTCATGTTTGCTATCTAGTGTTTGAAGGTCTGGTCACAGGACTGGTAAATAACCAGAACCTAACCGGACTTTAACCGATTGTGACCGGACCATACATAACCTATCACCTCGGTCTTGATCGGTCATGGTCTGGTTATTCCTTCATTGTGAAAATGAATTTCAGGACCGTTCAAGACCAGTCATAACTGGTTTGTCACCAGTCATTTCAAAGACCAGATTTCATACCCCAAAATTCCCATATTTTGACATACCTATTGAAATGCAGTGATTTTGGGGTTGAAATAATATGTTCAAGATGTCATTGTACACCCAAATCTACCGCATTTCGACATACCTGTCAAAATGCAGTGAATTTGAGTATAAAATTATGTATTTCGTGTCAAAAACTACCATATTTTGACTGTTTAAGGTCAAAATAACATGAAAATACATGATTTTACACTCAAATTCACCACATTTTGACAGGTATGTCGAAATGCGGTAGATTTGGGTATACAATGACATCCTGAACATATTATTTCAACCCCAAAATCACCGCATTTTGATAGGTATGTCAAAATATGGGAATTTTGGGGTATGAAATCTGGTCTTTGAAATGTTACAAACTGGTTATGACCAATGCACAGACTGATCATGACTGGTTACCATCGGTTACGGTCTGGTTACATGAAAATTTGGGTTTTTAAAGACTAGTTATGGTCTAGTTATCTGATTTTAGGTCAAATAACTGGACTGGACTGGACCTTTAAACACTATCATTATCTATTGGTGAGCATCCTGTTATTGCTGATATCGTCACCTGCTGCATTGATTTGATGTGGTCTTGTTTGTAGCTTGTAGCATTCCTGTGGATATCTCATCATTTCCCTAGCATGTCATACATATCATAGTATCATCAATCTATTGCTCCACTTGCATGCTGCTGCTATACAACTGCAGTCTTGACAACTGACTGTACAAGCTATCAAACTTTTTTTCTTTTTTTCTTCTTCTTTATCCATGATTGTTAGGTTATGACAATTATATATCATGTCCATTTCTTTTCCATTTCTTTCACTTCTGGTTCTCATTGATACTAGGCGGCTGTGTATGGTGGTGTCATGTCATGTCAATTATGTCTTGCATATACATAAATCTCTGGATAGTAGTACAAAAGGTTGAGATGGTGGACTGCTCACAAGGCAGGCGCCCGAGGTTCTTTGTTCCAATATTGTGTACTCAACCCTAACCTAGCCCAACATTTCGAGGGTGGTGAAAGCCATCAATGTATCAACTGCTCACTTTTTACTCCTCCTAACTCCCTGGCCCGGTCACCCCTCAACACGCCCCACCCCATGCACATCCTTCTCCCGGCCATCCCAAGATGCCAATTGCACACACTTGTGATCATGATGGGCAGCAGATGTTATGCATCGAGCAGCCCCTCAGCATCTTCTCATATACTTGAGTACAAAGTCCTTTATCCAATTTTCAAGTTATGTGAGATCCTTGTCCTTGGGTACATCCACTGCCAGATTCGTGGCACCTGTGCTTGATCCCAATGCTGGACTGGGCACGTTGGGGTGATGCTGCTTTCACTTGGCCATGTTTTGTAGTTGAGCTTTACACCCCTTGATGAGGGCGTTGACAACTCTGCACTCGAGTGCACCTGTCCCAACAATGTAGAGTGTGTCACACACAGCCCGGTACAGCAAGGAGGGACAAGTCTGTCCTCAGGTTGAGTGGGCACAAGGAGAGGAGAGGAAAATGATGTACCTACACGCTGCCTCCCAGATGCCCTTGTGAAAGTAGAATTGCAGAGCCAGAAAGGTCAGCTCAAGTGCCTGCGAGAGATATGGGCCAAAGCGACCACTGAGGATGCTGCAGTAGACGACAAGCATGTCAGATACCTGACATTTCTCATTGATCGTCGACATGCAGATGCCAACAATTAGTTATCCAGAGATGACTTCCCATCCTTCAGGTTTATAATGTTCCTCTTCCTCATCTGTTGGACGCACGGGTTGGATAAGTCAAGCAAGTGAGTCTATCATGTGTGCTTACCATGAGTGACACATCTGCTTTGGCCCTTGCTGTGTTGAGCAATTAGGGATGAGCATGGGTATACCCTGGGGTATCTAGGGTGATACCCACACCCACACCCACTATAGGTATATACTCATGGCTATGGGTGTGAGTTTTTGTGTGGGTATATAAAACTCAACCCATACCCACACCCATGGTGGGTTAACCCATGGGTACTATAGAAATATAGCTCTGTATGGGTGTATAAAATCTAATCCTAATCTTACTAATGCCAATCCTAACACTAATAATCCTTGACCATGCGTGGACCGACTCCACTCTCAAGAAGTACCAGGTGTGATCAAAGATATGAAGAGGAGCGAGATGATCAAGGGAGCGCCAGTAGCGAAGGAACATGTTGGAGAACCAACGGCCGAGAGCCTTGATGATGTTGGGAGGAACACCAGTGAGGAGGAACTCAGTGGTACCTCCAATACAAAAGGAGTGGCCGGTGGTGGTGAGATTTTGTGGAAAGACCACACAGCATTGCGACAAGTGAGGAAGTGCTTGTGAGTGAGACAACGCCAACAGAAAGTCGATCTATAAGAGAACAACGGAATGATTGGAGAGACATCATTGACTGTGAGATGAGCAAGAAGGGCAGCGATTGGGTCTGATGAGTCATTCTGACAACAAATAACCACATCTTCTCCCCTGGACTTGGCCACTTTTGTGAAGGGCAGGTGGCATTTCCATGAGCTGTTCTTGTTAAAGGGAGGGGACAGGTGGTGTCGGCATGGAACCGCCAGCGGTTTGAAGGATTTTTCCCAAAGTGAAAGGATCTCCCCCAGGCGGACTTGACCAGAGAGCGAAGCAGGCTACCGCTAAACAGCAGGTGTCCAGAGGGTCCAGAGGGACAAGGCTGGAGGCAAGGATGCACAACATCGCACACGTAACTGGGGGATGAGGCAGTCGGGAGGATTGAAGAGCTAAGTTGGTAACACTGTTGATAATGTAATGGAGTCTAGTACCACCTAACCAGTGGGTATCATTATAGACATGCCAGGCCTTGATGGCGGCTATGTGACCCTGAACTGTGTCGCCTGTGAGAGAGCTGACCTAGGAGGCTGTAAAGGCACAGAGGAGGTGCTCATCAGCAGGAAGACGATGGAAGACGTGAATGTTTTCTGTCAATATCTTTCTCAGAAAATGTAATGATATCTACTGGGGTTAGCTTAAGTGGTTATCTATTATAGAACAATGTGACATATCAGGAACTTATACATGATTTCTTGAGGAGCTATGATGTTCATATGGTCTGACAACACCAGCTCAGATTTCCTAACACTGTATTAAACGGTTTAGGGCAGGCATGAGAAAGACAAGGTTGAGTCATAAAGAGTCAAGAGATGACTAAAGGAAAATGACTTATCAAAGCCGATGGCATCATGTAGAGAGTAAGCATAGATGACAAAGGAAAAGGTGAGGGAATCTGATGGGAGAATACAACTGTGAAGTAAGTGAAGACCATTAGGTTGGTAACATGGGGTAGCTAAGGAGTAGTCATTGAGGAAAGAAACAGTGAGTCCGAATGAAGCAAGGAAAAGATATAGGGGACGAATCGTAACACCCACTGCTGACTGTTCTGATAGACTATATCCAACCCAAGCACAATACTATCAACATCTAGGTAAGTCATTATCAACAGATCTACTACAATACCAACTATTTGTCATTACAGTATTTCCCTCACCTCCCATCTGATGTGACAACAATAACAAAGAAAATACCAATGATACAATATTGTCAGTTCCCCGGTGGCCAGTGCCACACTGCCATCAACAAGACTACCATCATGTGTGTGACAATAGTAAGTCATTGTCAGCACCAAAGATGAAGATGAAAATATGGAGGTGGTGACAATGTTTATGTCTAGGTGCATATACTTCTCTTCCACTGCCTCTGCCTCATTCTCATCCCACCTCACAACATGGTGTGCCTGCCAACCAAGACAACACCATCACACCTACCCCAACTTGACCAAACAACAACTATACTCACCATGCCCTTGCCTGGTTACACACCACCATGCTCACAACAGGAATGTGACCACTCACTGTCTACTAGGTAAGTTGTCTTGTCTTCACTATACTACCCTTGTCCTCATCCTACCCATAGCTGGCCTCAAGTTTGCAACAGCGATGCTGATATCACGATCATCATGTCATCATCATAGCCACTTGCTGTCCTCCTTGGCCTTGCATTCATCCTCCTCAGCCCTGGCCCTCATCCTACCCTCAACCATGCACTTTCACTCTTGACCTAGCAATATGACAATGACAACAGCAGGACAATTGTGACAGCACAATCACTATGGCTTTGTCATGACCACTCACTGCCCACCTTGGCCCTGCCCTCACCCTCCCTGGCCCTTCTCCACCACTGGTCATGTGCTCTACATCAGATCTCGAGGTCAAGAGGATGTATGGCTTACCTTTGTCCTAAAACCTTAGTGGAACAGCCTGATACCACCCTAGACATGACCCCATATATCTACCTCTTCTATAGCACTCTCACCAGACCATGCTTACATGGTTGTCATGTTCTTTGCCTTCATCCTCAATGAGATATATTTTCAAGGTATCCAATGCAATGACACATACCCAGAACCAATCTCTCTCTGGGCCATCTCACGCATCACAGACATTCTGTTCTAAATTTGTCATTGACACTGTCCTATTATGATACTTATAGTGGCAGACTGGGAGAGCACAACAGACACCTCCAATTGACCTCTCATAGTGCCTGAGAACTGCAATGCCAGGCAAATCACTTGCAAGTGGCATGAATGGGTCGAAGCTGTGCCAGATCATGGAGGACCAATGGCTTCCTCACTGGAAATTCCCCAGTCGCACTCACCATCAGATATGGTCAGAATCAACTGATCTATGCTTCTTAGCTTAACAAGGAAGTAATCAATTGAGAACAGGATATATGGGACCATGATTGTGATCTCTCTCACATCTGTCTGATGTCATTCTCTCTTACACACCACATCCTGTGAGTCCTACTACTGTGACTGCTAGTAGAACTCTCACTGATCATGATCACCTCCGAGTTTTAGAGAAGTCTAGGCATGAACTAACATTTCTGGTCACCCTGTCTATGATATTGAAAACTTTTGTATTCATAGACAAGTGCCCAAGAGATTCACCAAGTCTGTTGCCCTCACTGACCTCACTAAGATTGACGACCTCTTTTCCTTGCACAAGAATGGAAACAACATATTTCATGGCTACCTTTTTGCATATACCAAACACTATCGTAATGTCCAGTCCAACAAGATGTTCACTGTCTTTCATGAAGTCCTACAAGAGATCAACACTGTCTTGACCCCACCACTGGATGAGGCAGATTAGTATGCATATCCATTTGGCAATGACTTCAAGCAAGGTGACCTCCCTTGTGTACAACATGTGTACAGATATACAACTCTATGTGGTGTAGAATCTGAAAGCAGGCTCAATTCAACTATTCCCAGCTTGGTGTTGCCACATCCGTCCTATCTCGAGCTACTACAAAAACTCAGACTACCAAACCACAATTTGTACAACATAAGGAACACTACATCAATGGACTTTCTCATCAGTGCTCTGCCAACACCTTGTAAGGCAAAGACCAGCCACAAGCCCTCTGGATTGAACAGATGTTTGAAGTAAATGTCTATCATCTCAGACTGGGAAACAGAAACAGGAGGGGAGTTGCACTGACTGACTCACCATGGCCTAAGACTGAAAGTAAATGATATGATTGCAGGACTATGAGATCATAGTGAAGAAGGTCTACAAGCAACTCGCCCATCCCATTGTCATAGACTCTAGGTACAATACCCTGAATGCTTTTTAGACTATATATGTGCTGTTACTTATTGGAACATCTTCCACACTTGTCAGGTCATACCTAACATCCTTAAATAGATGACATATCCCATCACCTTCAGAGGATCAAACTGCTGTGGAAACAGCACCTTCCAGACCTCATTGTGGGAAACACTGTGGATCCTTATCATGTCGAGTTCATGTCTATGCTCATCAAAGCATTGCTCAACCATGCTTACACTAGTTCCAGGAGGGTCATCACATGCAAGTTGATTACACCTTATTTTCTGTTCCTTGGTCTCTTTCATGATGACATGCCCTGGAATCCTCAATAAGCAACTACTCACCTTCCCTAGCCTGATGGCTAACAACTCCTCATTGACACCAACTTCTGGCCCCTATCCCTGACACCAGGCACCCTCTCATGGGATCTATTCCAGCACAAGAACTCACATACAGAAACCCACACATGCAGGTCAGTCCTAGGCAATGACAACCAAATTGTCACTGTGATTCCATAGTACTGTTGAATCATGGTGAATCTTACCATGGTTATACTCATATGTTTGCCTACAGCAATTAATAGCACACTTCATCATACTTGATGCTGTTGAACACCCATCAGAAATAATCAGACCTCTTGACCAAATTGGCTCAAAAGTTACATATATTTACAACAACAGACTTCTAACCTATGTCTTCGAGGCTGCCATAAAGTTCTACATAGAGGATGTCAAGAACCTCATCCAAGTAGCTATCGAAGACAAGCTCTGAACCATTTTGACTGGTCATGACTTTGCAGCTAGACATCTCGCAAGATCTCATAAGATACATATCTCTCAGGACTTGATTGAAACCTAATAACAGCTCTCTTATGAGAAGAATGATTTCCCCCATCTGATCATGACCTTAGATCTTGAAAGGAACAACAATGGTATCACTTTCTTGCTTGAAGCCACTTGGAGATGATGAACCAAAATCATTCTTTGTTGACAAGATTGTTAACAAAGCCAGCAAGTGTTGTGAACCCCCTTCATAAGATGACATAAATGACATAAATGACATCACATACAAGGGGGTATGTTCTAGCACATTATATTGCACCCTTTGATGTCTTATTTGTCTGGCTGCACGTCACCACTTCATCAACTTCAACCCTGATGAGACCTTCAAAAGCCTCATGCAAGTGGTTTCCAAACTCAAGATCAATTACACCCCCTGCCAGGGACCAGTAGTAACCAGGTTGATCCTCACACCCCTGGTCATCATTCAACCCAAATAATGCGTGCAACATGGCTGTGTCTTCTGGGTACAGCAGAGCTCACACACTTAGAGCCGACCTTGAGAGTCCTCACTGCCCCATAGTGAAGGAATGTTGGGTTTCGTGATTTCGCAGTCTATTTGACTTGAGTTGATTCTCATGATGTTCTCCATATTCAAGTTTCCTTCCTACCACTTTTCTATCTTTCTAGCTTTATTCTGTGCTTGTGTGGCGCCTCTTTCACTTTCTGATGATGTGGCGGATGTGGCTTGCCAGTTGTTTGCTAGTATTTACTTGAAGCGCACATCTCCCCCTGCAAGTCCACTCTGAGACTCTCTGGTTACTCACAGGGGACTGCAGGTACTGTATCTTTGTTCTACACATTCAATATCATTCATGGTTACTCACAGTGGACTGCAGAGGTGTCCTGAAGTCGCCCTTAGTACCTTAACAGTTATAACCCGCTGCTACCACCTTCGGTGTGGCTATACACAATCACATTACACAATCAGGATAAAGACGACAAAGCGGCTTGAGACAAGCAAGCAAGAAGGTGGGTGGTTGGGGTGAGATTAAAGCCCTGAAAGCGGTCCGAGAAATAGTTATGAGCAACTGTTGCACTGTGGTTCATTTTCCTCTTTGCAATAAGCAGCACTGGGTTGCCATGTCAATCAGCTTCAAGAGAAAAAGGGTGCTATTTGGTACATGTATAGGATAATGTCATAAGGATATTCAGGCTGACTTGCATTTAGGAGACTCACTCGGTCATGGTGAAGCACCACTAAAATTATTTTTAGGAACATTGCAAGGCTGGTTGTCTGCGCAGTTCAGTGGTCCATTTTGTGTTAAGACGATGGAATGTGGCCTCCAGGAAGACAGCCACTCCTGCAGAATCATTGCCATCAATGTGATCGCAGTCAACAGAGAACCTTTTTGCACGCAGTCCAGCCAAGAGGTAGAGCATCTCAAGTGGTTCATGCATGTAGCGCAGGATTCTTTGAAATCTGTAAGTTTGTACAAAGCTTACGTGATCAGCGATAGTGGCTTACTTTAGTGGGAACTTGGAGTCTAGAGTTGTCCTGAGTTGGTCCCAAGCTTGGCTAGTCGCCCTTAGTCCCTTAAGAAGAAATGTGCAAGTGTCTTGTCATCAGAACAGATTGCCCTCAAGGATCCTTGTGTGCTATGGTCGGCCTGTCATCACAGGATGTCGAAATATCATGAGATTCTACACAAGTGTTCTCTGCCATCAGAGTGGGCCATTATACAAGTCTCCATTCAAGACAAGGAGACACTTTCGGTCTAGCAGTATATCAATAGCAATCTACAACCTCATCAACCACTGCCTCCATGCCATATCTGTTAAGGGACTAAGGGCGACTAGCCAAGCTTGGGACCAACTCAGGACGACTCTGCAGTCGACTGTGAGTAACCAATAATGATATTGAAGGTGTAGAACGAGGATACAGTACCTGCAGTCCACTGTGAGTAACCAAAGAGTCTCAGAGTGGACTTGCAGGACGATGTGTGTGCTTCAAGTAAATACTAGCAAACAACTGGCAAGCCACATCAGCCACATCATCAGAAACTGAAAGAGGCGCCACACAAGCGCAGAATGAGGCTAGACAGATCTAGAAAAGTGGTAGGAAGGAAACTTGAATATGGAGAACATCATGAGAATAAAATCAAGTAGAATAGAGTGCGAAATCACGAAACCTAACACTCCCCCCTGATTGCGCAACTCCTCAGCCCTAGCAGTTCACAGAACCGCTGTACCTTCACTCGAGGTAAGGCCTTCGTCAGGAGGTCTG
>JBBPRM010000444.1:0-17372 GCA_038092995.1 Xerocomus minutiporus | reverse complement strand
AAGTGTAGTCACCAAAGTGTACCAAAAGTGTACCAAAGTGTACGCTTTTTTGACTACCAAAGTGTAGCAAACAAAGTCTAGGAAAAATGTAGTCAGTAAAGTGTACCAAAAGTGTACCAATTGTACCGCTTTTTGACTACCAAAGTGTAGTAAATAAAGTCTAGAAAAAGTGTAGTCAGCAGGGTGTACCAAAAGTGTAGTAAACAGAGTTTAGTTTCAAAGTGTACTCAAAAGTGTACCAAAAGTGTACCAAAAGTGTACGCTTTTTTGACTACCAAAGTGTACTAAATAAAGTGTAGTGTTATTAGCAAAGTGTAGAAAAGTGTAGAAATGGACTTACCCCATATATATGGCTCGGCCATTTGTTTGGTCCGGTTTGCCATGGGGCGCAAGAGGCGGAGAATTTGGTGTCCACTAAATCGCGTTTTTGGCATTTTTAGACTTAGAGCAATTTTGGATGCTGTGGCAGTGTCACTTTTACTACGCTTTTTTAGTACACTTTTACTACACTTTTTTGGTACACTTTTCTAGTACACTTTTACTACACTTTTTGGTACACTTTTACTACACTTTTTGGGTACACTTTTACTACGCTTTTTGGGTACACTTTTACTACACTTTTTTGGTACACTTTTCTGGTACACTTTTACTACACTTTTTAGTACACTTTTTTGGTACACTTTTACTACACTTTTTAGTACACTTTTGTGGTACACTTTTAGTACACTTTTTGGGTACACTTTTTTGGTACACTTTTGTAGTACACTTTTACTACACTGTTTTGGTACACTTTTTTGGTACACTTTTTTGGTACACTTTCACTACACTTTTTTACTACGCTTTTTTGGTACACTTTTACTACACTTTTGTGGTACACTTTCACTACACTTTTTTTGGTACACTTTTACTACACTTTTTTGGTACACTTTTCTGGTACACTTTTACTACACTTTTTAGTACGCTTTTTTTGGTACACTTTTACTACACTTTTTTTGTACACTTTTGTGGTACACTTTTACTACACTTTTCGGGTACACTTTTTTTGTACACTTTTGTAGTACACTTTTACTACGCTTTTTTGGTACACTTTTACTACACTTTTTTGGTACACTTTTTTGGTACACTTTTGTGGTACACTTTCACTACACTTTTTTTGGTACACTTTCACTACACTTTTTTAGTACACTTTTTTGGTACACTTTTTTGGTACACTTTCACTACACTTTTTTAGTACACTTTTTTGGTACACTTTCCTACACTTTTTAGGTACACTTTCACTACACTTTTTAGTACACTTTTTTGGTACACTTTACTACGCTTTTTTTGTACACTTTCACTACACTTTTTTAGTACACTTTTTAGTACACTTTTTTGGTACACTTTTTTGGTACACTTTACTACACTTTTTTGGTACACTTTCACTACACTTTTTTGTACACTTTTTTACTACACTTTTTTGGTACACGTTTTTGGTACACTTTACTATACTTTTTTGGTACACTTTTTTGGTACACTTTTACTACACTTTTAATCAGGGTGCTTATCAAGGTTAGGATCCATCATCAAGGTTAGATCAGGTTAGGATTATCAGTATTAGGATCATCAAGATTAGATTAGGTTAGGATTATCAGTGTTAGGATTACCAAGGTTAGTATTTAATCAAGATTAGGATCTTTAGCTAGAGTTTTGTAGATTTTGTGGCTTTGTGGCTTTGTGGCTCTGTGTTGTCCTGTAGTATCCTGTAGTGCCCTGTATGTTTGGAGTACTGTGTACTTTGTGGTCCTGTAGTGTTCTGTAGGTCTTGTACTACACTGTGGATATTGTGACACTGTAGATGTGGGACAATGTGTGGCTGTGGATCACTGTGGCTATACTGTAAATTCATGTATGGCTGTAATCTCTGTAGCTAAATCCATGATTTGCTGATGCACCTCATCATGCAAATAGGGACACCAACAATAACTGTGTCCACTCACCTTCCTCGGAAACTGTACACTGGTTGAGTGGAGATGTCCAAAGATGACTCGACCACAACGACCACACCAAGTACACCCCAAAGTATGCTGCTCGAGGGGCAGTGCACAGGTCACACAGAGGAAAGTGTGTGGCCGTGCGACGAGGCACATGACACAACGACGGTCCCTGCATACGCTGAGGTTAAGCTTGGTGGCACGATCATCGTCGAGGGTGTAGCGCACCAGTACACAGGTGTCAGGTCAACCACGAATGGTCATTGACAATGTACCTGATCCATTCCCAGACCTGGCAGCATCACTCAAACCACCCGACGAATCCCCACAACGGCAGGACAATGTTGCGTACACTGAGTGTGAGGGAGAGTGGAGCGGACATGCAAGCGTCAAAGAGATGTGCTCCAGCATTGAAACAGCAGCATTGGCATCAAAACAAATTGTGAAATACATCAGCAAAAGCCCAGAATGAAAGGTCAAACAGTAGGACCCAGCATGAACTGGCCACACTGGAAGATGAAGTGGGCTCGTCAGGAGCACCTGGGTGCAATGAGGATGCAAGGTTGAGGCTGAAGAAGCTACAGAGCATGTCAGAACGCACCCAAGAATGCATGGAGCGAGTCGAGGAAGAATACTCACCTGAAGGTGTTCAAGACAAGTTAGACATGCCAGGAGATGAAGTGGACGTGTTGGGAGTGTTGAGCGGCGATGAAGACCCTTGAAGTTGTCCTGGACGACCACAGAACACACCAGAAGACATCAGCAAATGACTAGAATGAAAGGTGGACGAGAAGAAACTCCAGTCGAGCCAAACAGTCCAGGCAGTGAAGCTGCCGCACCAGATGGCGTCCACAGTGCCAGGGAACATCCCCAACGCGACGGAAACGACCGCGTCTTTGAAATGAAGCCATGCGGTCGAGATACCAAGCCAGGAGGCCAACTGGACGAGTCCATCTATCAATGGTTTGCCTTACACTTGTCTACGTCCACCGGTGGATCCCGGTGACTGCATACCCTATTTGGTCATGTTACACTTCGACTCATGCTGTCATCGGGCAAGTGGTTGTGTGCCTCTTATTCCATCCTCAAATTGTCTGCTACCCACATCTTCGGGGAGATCAGGACCACCACAGAGTCTGATCTACCTTCCATCTCAAATGGTCCACAAGCAAACACCCCCAGCCTCTGCCTGCAAACAACCAAAACGATGGCCACTTCCTTCTCACACCCCCACTTTAGCTTCTCCTTTGGCCATTTCCCCAGAAACCACAATGGCAATAGCGACAACAGTCCCCCTGACCCTCTAAATCTGCCCAACCCCGATCCCAACCACCTCTCACTCATCGCCTCCCTTCCACTCACGCTCATTGTCCTCCATCTCCTGTCTATTTCCCCCGACCACTCAAAGAAGTCGTCGGACGTTGCAAAGGTATACAACTCCTTGGAATCGTCACTCCTTGGTCCAGGCTTTGCTTCCCCGTCCAAATCAGGCACCGTGCAACCAAAATCCCACTCCCCTGAGATCACACTCTTGACCAGCCTTCTTGCCCGTGCACGCACCCTCCGCAAGCTCATCCTCGACACCAGCGTCGACGACATGGCAGGCACCAACCCTGCAAGAGACATCCATGATGCATACACTCTGTGCTTTCATTCTTTCACCATCTTTGGAGCACAAGATCAGGTAGCACAGGAGTACCGGACAATGGACGGCTGCCCAGAGCTGTTGGGAGGTTGGTCTTCAGCAGTCTCCGGATAATCTCGAGTTTCACTTGGGCCTCATGCATTGTCTGTGGAATCTCAGCCATTACGGGCGGCCAAGCAATGGCATACTGCTTGCTCGGTGATGCTACAAGTGCAGTAGAGCAATGTCAGGTTCTACTTTATGGAGAGTGCCAAGCTTGTCAAGGCTACAGGGGGGCCATTACGAGCGCTCCAGGAACTCGAGAATTCAATACGACTGAGCAGTATAATGCCTGGCACGTACACATGTACAGCAGACAGTTTGTGTTGCTCATGTCATCCCCCCATCACCTGATTGCCCTCCAGATCTTTTGCATCGGGAACCCCCAGCTAAAGTTACTCAACGTCCAGAAACCCAGGCCAGAGAAGATGCAGGAAGAAGATGCAGGAAATATATTCATTGTGCAATTCACCTCTTAATATTGCCCTCATCTTGCCCTCACACCCTCACACCCTCACAACATTTACTTTTGCTATTGGCCTTTCTTCATTGGAGACGACGCAATAACTGCAACGCAGAGTTGTCGCATCGTCGTCAGCGTCGCCTTTGCCCTCATTACCTTCACCTCACCCCTACCTCCCCCTCTCACTCGCCCTGTGATACTTGTCAATGACGACGATGACAATATGATGACCGCATTAATGTGGCTGTCACATCATTGTTGCAACTTCCTCTCACCCTCGCTGCCCTTGTCTTGCCTCACCAACTTTGATGACGATGACATGCCGAATTGCCATTGTCATGTCAGCCTTCGACCTTCATCACTACCACCATCGCCCCTACCTCACCATCTCATCTCCTTCATCTTGCCAAATGATGACGATGCGATAACTGCGCTGATAGGAGATCATCACATCATTGTCATCCCCATGTCATTGCCTTCACCTTCGCACTTACCCCTAGGTTGTCCCATCGTCACCATTGCCCCTCAACCTAGTGGTGACCCTCGTCCTTGCCCTCATTTGCCCTTGTTGCCTTCACTTCGCCTCTCCTTGCCCTCCACCTTCATCTCGCCTGATGACAACAACAACATTGCAATTACCTCAATGACACGATAACCGCAATAGCGCAGTTGTCGCCCTGTCATTGTCATTGTCGTTGTCTCAACCACCTTTCACCTCACCTCGCCTCTCCCTCTCCCTTGCCCTGCCAAATGAAAACGACAACGCGGTGGTTGCCTCATTGTGCCTGTCGTGTTGAGTAGGGTGTCAGCACAGGCACGACGTGTCATTACCATGTGCATCAGCGTCTATTGTATCAACTTTGTGCATGTTGCATGGTGTCGCATTGAGTGGTGAGTGGTGGAAGGAAGGTGTGGTGGCACGGGCATCGTGCCAGCACCATTGACATGCTGTCGCCATCACCATGCATGTCATTACCATGTGTGTCACTGTACACGCCAGGGCCTGTGAAGTTAGGCAGACCTGCAGGTATACCTATGATGGGTTCAGGTCTGGGTATGGCTCTCTTGACCCATGCTCATCCCGTACCTGGGTACAGACTGCAGGTATGGGTGTGGGTCAGTGCCTGGTACCTGTGAGGATCCCTAATTTTACCCTGTCCCACTCTCTACCTCACCTCGTGGTGCTCGTTGTCACTAGCATGGGTCGAGACAACCCCGCCAGCACTGCTGCACCCCATCAATGCTGGATTTGGATGATGAACGACGAACACTAGCCATTGCCCTCCCCCCCCCAAGTCGCGTCCAGCAAGTGATCAGGCTCGAGTGTTAGGGAACACAAAGAATGGAAGGATAGGGTATTTTCAAGCGGGAGCATGGTACTCATTTCAATTTTTTAAATCTTTGTCTGTTCTCTCCCTCATTTCTGTACCTCCATGTGAAGCAAGTGAAGAAATCGGGTGTTTCGCAAGCTGTGCAGCCCCACTCACTTTGATCTGTCCACTCTGTCTGCTCCAGGTGGTGCCGCTCGTTGCTCTCGCACGCCAAGGTGAGTCGCAATCCGTTTTCTTCACTCTTTAGGCTACCCGTTTCCTCAGCTTACATTCCTTCCTTGGCTCAGCCACCTCGGCTGCTGTTGCAGTCATTGTTGTCATCGCACTTCATGTGTCACTTCCCCCCCTTTTGTGTTGTCATTTGTTCCATCTGTTTCATTGCATTCAAACATGAGTACATGGCGCACACAATGTATTTCCGCACGCGGCATCCCTGCTGGGGTGACTGTGGGAATGTGTCGCTGCGGTGGCCATCAAGACCCAGGTACGTGAATAGCTTGTATAGAAACCCAGACAATCATGCTCATTGGGACTTGAACTTCATGTTCAGCAACTTCGGCAGTGAACGTACACACGATCACAGGGACCAGCCTGGCGTGAGTTGGCAGTTGCCTGAACACCCATGTCCTGCTTGCTGTACAGCTGCACCCACTCCCCCTGCTTGACCATTCTCGCTTGCTAGCACACGCTCCTCCATTTCTCACCTTGTTTGCTCCCCCGTTCTCGCCTTTCCTTTCCATTCTGTTCCGTTTCTCATCTTCTCTCTCGCCGCTTGCACATGCGAGCATTTCGTGGCATATGTTTGCTTCCCTAGTAGTGGTTGCACCCCATTCCCAATCTCGTCGTACCTTACCATACTAGCACCCACACTGTCCTCTCGGATTTGGTTGCGTACTTGTACTACCATAGCAGCGCCTGGCTTGATGCAATCGTAGCGACTCATAGTTTGTGTTTTCATGTTTTGCTTGTTTTCTCATTTGAACATACTCTTGAGCGGCTTGAGTCATGTGGTGTGGTGGCCAATTGCGTGCCGTACCGCCTGTCAATTCCTAGCTATGGTAAGTACGGTTAACGGTTCAGCGCTCAACAACGACCACCGTCTGTGAGCGAATCAAACTGTATGTTGTCAATGTTTATCTGCTACTTGGTTAACTGATCTACATTATTTACTCAGCTGGGCTCTCAAATGTCTTGAAGGCGCCTAGAAGACCCTAGCAGCAGCTTCTGCTGACTCAGGATCCAAGCTTCAAGTGTGCATGATTATACACGATCCAGAGGTATCCAATATATATCTGTGAGTTCACTTTATAATCATTCCCTACTTTGACCTAGCTGTTAGAGTAGAATCGTTTGCTACTCGTTCTGCTTACCTAATACCTAGTTTATCTAGTAGCCCTTCGCCCTACTATACCTTCGTCCGTTATCACGAATAACATCTGCCGCTTCGTCACGCCTCACCAGCCAGTCGCGTCCATGGCATACGACTTTTCAACACTAGCTAATCTGCAAATAGAGTTACAGACGACATGCACGGCCTTCCAGAGTCAGTGCTGCCCATGCTAAAAGAATTCCTTCACCTCAAGCTGTCTGGTCAATTGCCAAAGAACTTAGAAGATGCTCAAGGAGACATAGAGTCCAAGGAACCCCTTGAAGAAGAAGACTGTTTGGCAGAGTTGAGCCTAGAATTGGAGATAGAGGAGTTGGCAGCAGACGATCCAGATGTGAAGGCCTTGGAAGAAGGTAAGGTTCTACTACTTAATGTCTACTGTAAATCTATATCTACTTCATCTCTATAGACGGACTGGTTGCTCACATTGCAGCAATGACGCTGCAGGAAAAAGAGTTTCCCCCTCCACACATTCCTGAAGCAACTCTGATAACCAGCCCCGGTTAGGAGAGAGTCCTCGAGAGCTCAAAAGAGAGGAGAGGGGATGGGACAAGTTTTGAGGGGATAATCCAAGAGAACTTGACTGGAGTTCTCTGGTCGGCTCTTGGGCCTTTATATACTACCATGGTATGTACATCTGTTTGTACTAGATCTGACTGATTGTATCGTAAATATAGTAACCCTATACCCTGACGAGTCACTATGACTAGGGACAAGTCATCATGGCTGTGTGACACAGGTTTGTACTGGTATCCACAGTAACCACAGCATCAGTGCCTTGAAGGACATGCAAGGCTATGCACTTCTTGAGATCTGATGTAACGGACTCTGAGGAGTCAAGGGTCAAGGGTACGGATAAGGTCCGTTATCATGATAGGAAGAATAGTTACCCGGCACAGCACAGATATGAATAGAAGGCTGTGATGGTGAATGACTCAACAGATTGTGTCATGCCTCATGGCTATGCATGTGTCATAGTGACTCAATGTGACTTGAACATGAGTCATCATGAGTTACTCATGAAAGATTAGATCTAAACGATAAGAGAAATAAAGATAAGATAAGATAAGGGTACTGTTCGTAACACTACCCCTCTTCTAGGAATCAACTTCCAGGCGTTGAAAGGTGCTGTTACTTCAGTAACATTCTTGTATGGTTTGAACAGGGATAGGAAGTTGGCATGAGCCATGCGTAACTTCCTAGGTGCAGAGGGTTTAGCTTTGTGGAAGTCCTGAATCACATATTTTGAATGTGAAAGGTTGGACGAAGGTTCCCATGTTCAGTCATCTTCCTCATAGCCCTTCCAATGGATGAGGTATTCAATTCCATTTCTTTTTAGACAAGAATCAACTATGTAGTCAACTTCATATTCTTCCTCACGATCTTCAGTGACATTGGATGGTCCAGGCGCTGTAACTGGTTGTCCGAGAAGTTGTTCTTTGTAAGGTTTCACCCTTGAAATGTTAACCGTAGGGTGAATCTTCATTGATTTGGGAAGTTGAAGCTCGACTGCATTGTTGAGTACTTTGATGATGGAATAAGGTCCCAACCATTTCTCAGACAACTTCCTCGATAGGGGTGGAAGCCTGAGATTGTTGGTTGCTAACCAAACTTGATCTCTTACGGAATAGGAAGAGGCTTTAGATCTGTGTTTATCGGCTTGTACTGACATTCACTCCTGAGCCTTTTTCATGTTAACTTTGGCTTCATTGATAGTTTGTTGGATTTGTTCAGCCATTTCATCTGCCGCTGGAGCTTTAGTTACTCCTGGTTCAACACCCATTCGTGGAGCATAGGTTCAAGTGAGTTCAAAGGGAGACTTCCTTGTTGCTGAATGTTCTGCATTGTTGTGTGAGAACTGAGTGATGGCTAGCCAATCAGTCCATTGTTCTTGTTTTTCAGCAGCAAACAGTTGAAGATACTGTTGGAAGTCTCTATTCACTCGTTTCGTTTGTCCATCTGTTTGGGGGTGATGAGCAGTGGATAATTTAGGCTTGATCCTTAATCTCTTGCAAAGGCTCTGCATCACTTGTGAGGTGAATTGAGGTCTACAATCTGAAACAATGCTCCGTGGTAATCCGTGATTGATCCATACATGGTTCATGTAGAGTTTGGCCATGTCCATCGCTGTTACCATCTTATTGCATGAAATGAATTCTACTTCTTTGGAGAACTGGTCTACAATGACTAAAATAGAGTCATATCCATTCGATAGAGGAAGGTCGGTGGTAAAGTCCACTGAGATATCTTCCCAAGGTTTATCAGACACCTTCAATGGGGATAGTTTTCCTGCTGGACTTTTGTTTGTTCCTTTGAAACGTGCGCATCTGTCGCACCTAGAAACATAGTCTTTTATTTGTCCATTCATAGCTGGCCAGTAGTACTGCCTGCATATGAGTTCGAGGGTTTTGTCGTAGCCGGGATGTCCTGCTACTGGAGTGTCGTGATGTAGTCGAATGACTTCCATCCATAGTATTGCATCTTCTGGGATATAGATCTTTGCACCTTTGATCATCAGACCTTGAGTGGATTCACAAGCATCGTCTTTTTCGCACATGTTGTGAATCTTGGTCCAAGACATCTTAGATGTTTCTTCCTTTATCCTAGTAAGGAGTGCATCACCATCGTCTCTTATTTTGATTATGGATTGAATTTGATCTGCAGGTATAATAGTTACTCCCTGATTGTCGGTGTTCATTCCAATGACATGATCTTCTCTGCAGGACAAAGCATCTGCTTTTCCCATTGTTGCTCCTGCTTTATGAAGCCATTTGAAATCAAACCTTGACAGATATTGTGCCCATCGGGCGTGTCGTCTGGATAGGTTTTGGCTTTTCATAAACCATTGTAAGTTTGCATGATCATTCCAGATCTCAAACTGTTTCTTTGCTCCTTCCAGATAGTGTTGCCAGATTTCAAGAGATCTGATTACACTCAGCATCTCCTTATCTGCTATTGGGACTGCTCCTGTGGCGAAATCCGATACATCTGTTTCAAGTCTGAATTGACACTCATCATCAGGGTAAGCCAATATAGGCGCAGTGGTGAACTTCTCTTTAAGAGATGTGAATGCCTTTTGTTGAGGTTCCTCCCAAATAAAAGGTTGGTCTTTCTTCATTAAGTCATTGAGAGGTCTCGCAATCTGTGCGTAGCCCTCTATGAATCTTCGATAGAAGTTAGCTAGTCCCAGGACACTTCGAACTCCTTTGACTGTAGTTGGTGCTGGCCAATCAATGATGGCTTGTACCTTCTTTCCTTCCATTTTGATTCCTTTGTCGGATACAATCATTCCGAGGAATTCAATTTCTTTGACACAGAATGTGTATTTCTCTGGTCGTGCAAATAAGTTGTTGTCCTCAAGTTGTTTCATGACTTCTAGGACTATGACTTTGTGTTCTTCTTCATCGTCGGTCTTGGTGAAGATCATGATGTTGTCTATGTAGATGATTACCCACCATGTCATGTCGGCAAAGATTTCATTCATCATTGCTTGAAAGGTAGCTGGAGATTTGCACATTCCGAAGAACATGACCAACAGTTCATAAGCTCCTTTGAAACATATGAACACTCCTTTCCATTCATCACCTTCTTTGATGTGTACATTATTGTATCCCCATCTATGATCTATCTTGGTGAACAACTTAGCTCCTTTGAGTTGATCCACAAGTTGCGATATCAATGGTAGCAGATAGTTGTTCCTGATGGTATATCCGTTTAGGTACCGATAATCGGTCACCATATGTTTCTTTCCATCTTTCTTTGGGATAAAGAATATTAGGGAAGTTTGCGGAGACTTGGATGGTCTAATGTAGCCTTTGCGCAATTGCTCATCCAAGTATTCTGTTATCTCTAGTTGTTCATCTGGAGATAGTGGAATAATTTGTCCTTTCTTGGGCTTGAAGTCATCTTTTAATTCAATAGCATGATCCCAAGGTTTACGAATTGGCATTCGTTCCACATTTTTCTCCGTAAACACTTTCAGATACTTGTGGAATTCTTTTGGTACAAGTTCTGCAGCTGTTTTGACAACTTTTGCTGGTTTGTTTGTTGTAGTCCTGGCAAAGTATTCTTCCCAGGCATGCTCTCGTTCTTCTTCTTCTGCTAAGTGTATGTGTCCTGCTTTGTCTTGTAGATGTTGACAACTAGGTGAACATTTGTTAAGTGTAACTTTTCCTTTGGACCAATCAATACTAGGGTTATGTCGTTGTAACCAAGTATAGCCTAGTATCATTTGATTCTTCCCAAGATCAGTTACTTCTGCTGTGACCTGTTCTCGGTGTCCTTGGTATTCTAGGATGATGTCCACAGTGTGCGTGATGTCTCCTGCAGAGTTTCGTGTTCCATCTACATTGTAGACTGCTACTGCTCTTCGTAGTGGTCATAAGGGAAGATTATTCTTTTGACACCATAGCCAGTCAATGAATATCTCATTTGCGATTGGGCTAACCAGCCAACAATTCAAGAGTTTCCGAGCCCTTTTGCAGGTCCTCTCATCCCAGTCCAGTGCTCCTTCAGAATTCGACATGATCCTCAATGATGTTCTTCGCAGCATATATGTACATGCCTGACAACTGCTTTGAAATGTTCGAAAATATTTTCAGGAATCCATCCATGCTTTACATCATACTATGTTCAACCTGACCTCAGGGAGGCTTTGCAAACCCGAAGGATGTTACTATCCACTATGCATACATTCAATTTGGTATCCACCTCACGATCATGGCCACCATACTAGAAAAGTACCAGCAAGTCCAGGCCATCAAAATAACACTGATCTGCAGTATGTTGAGTTCATGGAGTAAGTCTACCTACTTGCAGTGTAGGTGGCTGCCAGGAGACTAACAAGTTCTTCAGTTATCTACAGCATATCATCACACGTTGGGGATCAGAACAGCATGTTTCCTCCCTTGCTTTCATGCGTAGATGTATGAAGGCCATGAGCTGGGTAGTCCAACAAGCCCCATCTGGTCAGACTGTGATGTGGAGCTCTGATGCTGCCAAGATTACAGTTCAGAATCATACTGTGATTATCTCTGAGTATATTGACCAAGTGCAAAGCTCTCTTTCGGCACTCGCCCATAAAGTGGATTTGGAGATTCTCTTTGGAATCGAGTTTTCCCCAGAATCATTTGCCCTTCCCAACCAGACCAGTGAGACCTACGACACACAAACTCTGGGATTTGGAATGTTCACCCTTAGCACTGAAACCACTGACTCTGACTGTCACCCTGCCAGCTACTTCCTTGAGCAACTCTGCCAGCGTGAGGTCCTCTGCTCACAGCGAGGAGATGAGATTATCTGGGATATCAAATCTGTCAATTGATGGCTGTTGGCTATTGCGAGGCATGGTCAGAAACTCTGACTTTAATGCACTTGCTTTCTCTTCCCAGCAGGGGAACTGAAGTTAGCAGCTGGCAGTATGCCAACTCTGCCACTAGCCCTCGTCATCTTTTTCTATCCAAGAGTCTTGGCACTCTTGTCACATACAGCAATTACAACAAAACTACTGCCATAACTGGACTGCACAAACATATCCTACGTGTTATCCCATTCTGCCTTTCCACTATCATCACAAAGCTTCTCCATATTGTCCATCCAGTGGAGATGTTCACATATACCAGCCAGGTGATTGGAAACAAGTCGGAAATCCAAAAGGTTTATAACACATATATGTTTGTGTCTCACGGAAAGGTTTGGGATAGTGATATGCAACCCCATGTAGTAACTTTTGCCATTGCCAACTCCCAGCCAAGTTGCAAATGGGCAGATTGATACAGGGCAGCCAAGGTTTGGCCAAGGGTGGAGATTGTCAGATAGCTTCTAAGTGGCCGAGGTTAGGGTGGGTCGAGGGGATTGACTGGGCCGAGTAGGCATGCTCTAGTGAGGGGGATGTGACAAACGAGTTGGCCGAGGTTAGGGTGGTCGAGGCTAACGAGCTGGCTAAGTTTCACTGGGTGGGTGGGGGGACATGAGCCATGACCTGGCCAAGGTTGGGGTGGGTCGAGAGGATTGACCTGGCCGAGTTTGGCTGGGTGGGTGGGGGGACATGAGCCACGACCTGGCCAAGGTTGGGGTGGGTTGAGAGGATCGACCTGACCAAATTTGGCTAGGTGGGTGGGGGACATGAGCCACGACCTGGCTGAGGTTGGGGTGGGTTGAGAGGACCGACCTGGCCGAGTTTGGCTGGGTGGGTGGGGGACATGAGCCACGACCTGGCTGAGGTTGGGGTGGGTCAAGAGGACCAACCTGGCTGAGTTTGGCTGGGTGAGTGGGGGACATGAGACATGACCTGGCCGAGGTTGGGGTGGGTTGATGCAGCATTTACTGGGCTGAGTGGGGCGAGTTGGGCTTGACTGCTGGCTATCCATATTCCACTTTCTGACACCTGGAATCTATTCCATTTTAGGGAGCTTAAGATATCTCCATTGCCTCGCAACTTGGAGTAGCTCCCTATAGTGATTCTTCGGACAGTCTTTTGAGTTCGGCACCCGACAAAATGATGGTGGACCTACTGGGACCCTGTGTGGAAACACGCTGGATGTAATGTGACATATCTTGCTGAAATAGTTCATCACCGAGGTGCCGCATTCTAAATTATCTCGGAGGAAATCATCCATAACCACGAAGGTAAATGCGGTATGAGGATTTTGCAAGGTTGCTGGAAAGAGTCCATGCTTCAGAAGTTGAAGATGAGGAGGTTCGGCGGTGGGGCATTTGCAATATTCTATGTTCACAAAATGAACGCCCAAGACATCTACCACTGTGAGGTATTTCCCCTTGGTAGGAGGCCGAAGTCGGTGAGGTATTTCCTCATCAGGATCATCTTCCCATTCCTCATCTTTGGTAGGAAATGATGGAGGAACCTCTCAGTGCTCGGTGATGCATGGAAGCCCCGAATGTCCGAGGTGCAATCAGTATCCAGCCTGTACTGATGTGAGACTTATTTCAAGAGCATGTTTGAACTGCTTACCCAGTGTAAGGAAGATTCCTCGAAGAATGAACCGGTCCATTGCTCAATTTGGTGGAAGGGAAGGTCCTGATACTGTGTTCAGACACAGCCGATGCAAAATGTCGGGTCACCGAAGCAATCTTTACATTTGTAGGACCCATCTCAGCCACAAACACAGATCCTTGGTTTGGGAGGTCCTTCTATTTCCAATAGGGCATGTAGGTATTCTGAGACATGAGGTAACCAATCTCAGAGATGATCATTGGAAGTCTGTTGTGCATATAATAAATACCATCAATCATTGTGGATATATCAGAATGATTAGAACCAACCTTTGTCTGTGACAACCTCAGTGGTCTTATATCTATGGGGTCCATATCAGGATTCTCATAGGAAGGGAACAACTGCCTTGGTGTTTGATTTGAGGAGGGATACTTTGTCTTTGAAGGTGAAGATGTATTCAAGCCTGCTCTGATAGATGGAGTTGTTGGAGGTTTTACAGGAATAAGTCAAGTCTTTTTGCCTCGAGTGGTGTACTTAGTTACTGTAGTGACATGGTTGACTGATCCAATATTGATCTTTCTTTTCTTTGCGTTCTTGGGCATCATGGATGGTAATGAAGTACTACTGTCAAAGGCAAGGCTTGCCCATCACCTTGAGTGTTGCTTGACATTTCATGTCAAAATAAGGTTATGTCACACATGACAGTTCAAGTGAGATGTTTGCCGATGGCAAAGTGGGTCGGTTAGTGACATGTGAAACTAAGCTAATCCAAAAAAGGAAATATCCATCATGATGCTGTGATTGGCAATCAACAATGAAGGGCCAAGGACCTAGACATCAGCTCTGAGCAGGACACCGAGTAATCCATAGTCAGTGACCTGAGTCGAAAATATCTACTTACCTTTCCACTGCAAAGCAGACACCATGGATGTGAACTATTCCATTGAAGCCAAGATCCTAGACATGTTCCAAGGAAGTGAATGGGACAGTGATGATGAAATTGAGGCGACCATTGCCATGGATGGTCCAAGCTATATGAAATGACAGAAGGCTGACAGGTTCATCACTCATGTCAGGGTGAGGCAGGCTTTGTATGGTGCTAAGGGGTTTTGGTTTGTCAAATGGTTAGATGGCTCGGGAAACCTGTGAGATGCTGTGTCGGCCACTTACCTATGGGGCCAACCTTCAAATGCAACATTGGGAGAAAGTAGTCATTCGGTGCTGAGGGCCGAGAGCCAAGCAAGGACCAAGGAACCTTGTGAAGAGTCACCCGATGAGGGCCTTGTGGCTGCATTATCAAGGCGCGTATATTGTAGTTTAGTACACCATATTCTCTGTATCATATGTGAAAAGCTTCCTATGCATAGCAGAGTTGCAAGCCAGTTTTTCTAAGATATAAGAGGCCATGTTCCCCCACACACCCAGCCAAACTCGGCCAGGTCGTGAGCTTTGACCCACCCCAACCTCGGCCAGGTCTTAGGCCATGTCCCCCCACCCACCCAGCCAAACTTGGCCAGGTTGATCCTCTTGACCCACCCCAACCTCGGCCAGGTCATGTCTCATGTCCCCCACCCACCCACCCCAACCTCGGCCAGGTCATAGGTCATGTCCCCCCACCCACCCAGCCAAACTCGGCCAGGTCAATCCTCTCGACCCACCCTAACCTCGGCCAGGTAGTAGGCCATGTCCTTCTACAAACCTTGCCAAACTTGGCCAGGTAGATAGCCTCAACCACCCTAACCTCGGCCAACTCGTTTGTCACATCCCCCTCACTAGAGCATGCCTACTTGGCCCAGTCGATCCTTTCGACCCACCCTAACCTTGGCCACTTAGAAGCTATCAGACAAATACCACCCCCGGCTGAACCTCGGCTGCCCTGTATCAATCTACCCAATTGCAACTCGGCTGGTAGTTGACATCGACTAAAAGTGAGTACACTATGTGGATACGCTATCTGCATGCCTTCAAAATTGGTCCCTTCAGAGGATAAAAGTACCCTTTGGCCTTCACCTGCACCGGCATTTTGCCCAAGCGCTGCAGTGTATGTTCCTTTCGTACAGGCAAGATGATGAGCTTGCCAAGATGGCAAATCTGGTCATGGGCCATGGTGGTGAAGTTGCAGGTCTTAACTATGCTCGAGAGGCTCAAGACCTCACCCTGGATACCTCGACACGTAGGAGGATGGAACAAGTTGGATCTGACTGGATTACAAAGGTACACAAGGTGGAAGTTTCTCCAACTCTGGCTTTGGACAAGGTCAAGGACTAGCAGTAGGCAACAAGTGAGGTACTAGTTTGGATGGCAACGTCGTCAGTGGTTTCCTATTATGTACAGATACCGACAGTCAGTACCATGTACCTACGACTTGCAATAAACAGACACATGTGTTCCCAGCACGATATAGCTCCTCCAGGCTCCAGCCTTTCTTGATGAAGCTAGCATCTCTGTATCGACTTGTTTTGGGCTGCTCCGACCATTCCACAACGAGTACTGATGCGTTTGAATAGCTTCTGTCATTCCCACTGTGATGTGCCATTGTTGTTGCTTCTTGCACACAAGCAACTCCGCCCTCACAATTACACATTGCCCTCACCCTCGCCACTGCCATCTCACCACAAAAGGAGCAGATTCATGAATCTTGAAGAACTGTGCTCTAGCATTGAAATAGCAGCATCGCAAGCTGCAGATGATGATGACAACGATAAAAACCACCTGAACAAGCTGTACAACACATCAGAACATGTCAGCAAATGCCCACAACACCATATCAAAGTGACACGAGGATGGTCAAAATGTGCCAAAGAAGCTATACAAAGTATTGGGACATGACAGGGAACAGCCAGAGCAAGCAGAGGGGAAATACTCACCAGACATAACCTCAAATGACTCAGGCAACCCAAGCGGTGAAACAGCCACACCAAATGAACGGTGCTATGGAGCGCTCTAGGAATGATCAGGACCAGCATATTGATGATAGAAATGCACCAAGTTGAAGAATGGCACAAGGCGGTCTTGAGGGCGACCAGGAGGCAAAGCGCAATATCGAGCATAGTTAGGAGGCAAGTTTAATCCCTACTAACCAAATACAAACAAACAAACTTCAAACTTTACCTTGTCAATATACAAAGGGGGCTCGTTTGCTAAGGAAGAATAACTATATGGGAATAATAGTATATGTAACTAGGTCACAATCCAACTTTGATAACATATCCTGTATCTCATTTCAAAGTGTGGATCGCACCATGAAGGTAGTGTATATGTATTTGGACAAATAAGGTATTAGCCATTAGTACTGGATGACCATGGGAATCCGCTTCAAGATATGCCTCCCTCTACATCTTCGCTAGTGACTAGTGATCCTTGGTGGGCTCTCCATCTGGTGCCACCAAACGTCAAATTTCCACTAAGCCGCCAGCCTTCATCAGCAAATTGTAATTTAGGCACAGGCAGTCAAAATGTTACAGCATGTGACAAATAACTAGAGTATATTACAGCACCATAGTTACACATTATCACATTATCACAGGCACCAGAGTGACTCACAGTGACCACAGTCACACATATCACACCATCACAGTAACCCGG
>JBBPRM010000443.1:0-17378 GCA_038092995.1 Xerocomus minutiporus | reverse complement strand
AAGGGATCACCTTCCGAACTCCCTTCCGACGTGGGATATATGTACGAGCCCGAAACCCCAGGTAAACGCTTTTGCGGTTCTCAGTTTGCAGCATACTTTGCATACCGATTTCATGGCTTCCGCTCTGCAGCAAGCTGTCACGGCCATCCAGCAAAATAATTATGTATCGGGTATGGTGACTTGCTCTATCTACTCATGTGGTGATCTTACTGTTTTCTTCAGTTGTCATCGTCACCGCAGTTAGCTATGATTACAGTGGGTAACACATGACTGTCCTCTTTCTTTATGTCTACGGATCTCAACATTGCCAGTCCTCATGTTTCAAGATGAGGTATGGTTTGCGTTCATCGGCCTTATGCATTGGAATCTCGCTGGCTAACAATATTCATAGGTAGAATACATTTGGGTGAGTGGTCACCGTTCTCTTGTCAGTCGCATATTTGAATATGGTCACAGAACAACCCCTGGACACGGGTATCTACATTGTACTTTCTCGTATGCATCTAAGCCACCCCCGAGATGTGATACGAGGGTTAACCAATGCTAACATCCAGGCACGTTATCTTGGCCTGTTCTCCGTCATGTATGTATTGCTTTCCTTTAATTCATTGATTGATTTTTGATCAGTTGTTCACTAGTACTGTTTCTCTTGGTATGCATATTCAAACAATGTAGTTTTTCATGAATTGACGCAGCCCAATCGAAGTTGGAAGCTCTCTCCTCCTCGGCCCCGTAAAAGTAATATCTTAAATCGCTGATGATCTGAAACAGCTCTCACAGCAGATTCTAGGTGTATGTATCTGTGCTCCATATTACGCTTATCGACAAAATTTTCACGGGAATTGTATACTCCGAATAGCTGTGAGTACACTGTGCAATGCCTGATGCTCGCTCTGCTGAACTGTGCTTCCAAGGCAGCGTAATTCTTATCTTCAACCAATGGACCATGTTTATTTTTATTGCCGCAGCTGATGGTGAGTTCTCATATCAACTTTTAGTGAAACGAATAATACAGGTAAATGCAGCGGTGATGATACTCCGTGTATGGGCGTTGTATAATCGCTCGAAGCTCGTCCTTGCTACATTGCTCCCATTGTATATCACAGAAGTCATTGCGTTTCTGGTTGGTTCCATAATATCCAGCGCCCGGGGTATTTCTGCAGGTACGTGAAAAAGGTTTCATCATGCACGCTGCATAAAAGGCCATGTGTTGATCTCCTAATCATTACAGGGCATGTTATTCAAGTGCTTGATTTCTCAATTTGTCTGCCAAACAGCATGCCTGTCGCACTGTCTGACGTTGTAGACATTGTCCAGCTCACTCTTGGCTCATTGATGTGTCTGCTTATTGCCGTTCGATACATTAGAGAGTCAATTCAAATGTACAGAGCAACAAAGCAATTCCAACCAAGCCGTTGGATGAACCTCCTCACTAGGGAAGGCCTGTTTTACTATCTCACGTATGTCCATGTCTCATACTTCCACTTCCTCTCCATTCCCATCGATCTGACGATAAATTCATATGAATAGCATCCAGACATTAGTAATCTTCAATTTTCTCTTTGACACTTCAATCAGCATATGGTGGGCAGTGGCGGAATATATACCTCCGTTCACGCTCGTCCCCCGATTCACACTAAGCTTGCGGGCACTTTATGCGCGGGATCTTCAAGGGAGACATGAAAACGACGTTGATACGGCATTTGGTTTCACATCTGCTGGACATGGGGCTGTTGCGAGCATGATCGTGTTTGCTGGCGGAGGACAAAACGAAGAGTTAGCGCAGGATGAAGAGATCGTGATGGAAGAAAGGGGGATTCATAATGATGGCAATGCTGGGTAATGGAGGTGACCGCATCTCCTTCAAGTACTAATTCCTGGTGGAGTCATACCCCATGATGGTCTGTCGTGTTTATGTAAAGTCAGAATGTGTTATAATCGTCGAGAAAAGGATCGAGGTCGTGAACATCCGCCTCTTCTGTGCGCAGTATGCGTACTGTTGAACTAGGTAATTGGAGCTTGCGGAACATATTATTTCTAACCATCGACCATATGTACCTGTGCATCATCGCTGGACGACTGCTAAAAGATCGTCCTAGTCGCAGATCTTACAGAGATGTGCGTTTCTTTCTAGTCCTAAACCCTAAGGTTACGCATCCATTTACTGGCACAGTGTGGAGATGCTTATAGTGACAGCGCGTCATCCGTGGACACTTTAAAAAGGTGATACAAATGATTATCTGAGGAAGAGTGGGCGTTGACGACAAAACACGGACTGTCGAGTCCGAGTCACTCATCCAAAAACCATCGAGGTTTTGGCAACTCGATGCAAAGTTTTGGAGTAGATTCTCATCTTGGTGTGGCACCATTCACTATGAGCAGAGCATGCTAGGACAACGCGAATGGACCATCGAACGGGTAAGGTCGAAGATGCCATTGCGCCTGGATGATCATCCTCGAAAATGGAAAGTAAGTCGCAAAATGAATCTGAGTTTGCAACATCGTGGCGTCAAACCTGGTTGCTTCATGAAGAACGTTTGCACTTGCAAATGGTCTTCCCAACGATCTGATAGAGCATGAAGTTGGTCTCGAGATGCGAAACTTTATCGAAGGGGAGGAAGGACTACTCGGTTCCGATGAATCGCGAATTCTGAGCGCCGCTGACAGTCTTCATCGTTGCTGAGGGGAGGTCTTGTTTCAGGAGTGATCACGACATTACTGATGTTGTGTAACCAGGCTGTGGGCATCACAACGAGTCAATGTTCCTTTCCCACCATGTTTCCACCACGCACCTCACATCGACAGATAGCCCGCCTGCAGCCGTAGCCTATCATCATGTCAAGCGTTGCATCACGCGGGTCGGAAGACGGTGACCCCCAACCACGCCTGGTAATCACCACACCATATTACTTGAATGCTCTCACGTACCTCCCCGACGGACGACGGATTGTCGCCGGCTCTGAGGCTGGAACTGTGACGGTCTGGAATGTGGAGAACATGAAGCAAGAAGGGACAACCATGCAGGTCAGGGCCAAAATACATAGCCTTGCACTTACCCGGGATGGCAAGACGATAGTTTGCAGTACTGTGAAAGGAAGCGTCAAAGTGTGGGACGTCGAATCGCATCAAATTATCAAAGAATGGAGTCACTTGGAGGAATGCCCTAGGATTTCTATTTCGCCAGATGATCGACTTGTTGCGGTTGGCAATTGTACGATATCCTTTCACGCCTCGGAAGGATGGCAGGTCAACCGAACAATCAACGTTGGCAAGGGCATAACTTCCATGTCATTCTCTGCGGATGGAGACAGACTCGCATGTAGCACCTGCGATGGCATCCATGTGTATGACGTCGACAGCGGTACACTCATCCTTGGTCCGTTGACTGGCCACCAAAATCGAATTTCGAGTTTGTTCTGGTCACGCGATGGCAGTAGGCTTATCTCTGGTTCAGACGACAAAACCATTCGTTGTTGGAATGCTGATGCAGCAGAATCAATCAGACAACCGTGGTTGGCCCAAATTGGTTCCGTTATATCTGCCCTCTCCCTTTCCCCGGATGGATCAATTGTCGCAAGTGCGGCCTGGGATCAAACTATTCGTTTCTGGGACGCGACTAATGGTGATCCCGTCGGACAACCTCTACGACATGAAGGTCATGTACACTCGATTTGTTTCTCCCCCTCTGGCGAATTTGTGGTGTCAGCAGGATGGGATGGAAAGGTATATCTGTCAAGTGTACCCTCAATAGTTCGTCTTCGCACATCCAGGGCTTTTGCATTACCTGACATACACTACATCTTGAACAGTGTCGAATACCAAATTTCAAGTAGGTATTTCTGGAAGCTTGTATTATTCATCTGATTTACCTCAGTTCGAGTATTCTCAGTGTCAAATTTTCCCCTCCGCCTGACCTTACTCCATATATCTCAAAAGCAGACGATCGGTATATTGCCGGAGGAGGTTTCGGTGATGTCTATAGATGTTGGTACGATGATGGTTTTCCAAAGGAGGTTCGAACATGACAAATAACTCTGGCTACGTGTAATTTACCTCCCCCACAGGTCGCAGTAAAGGCACTCCGGTTCAGTTTTGCATTAGATGACGATACGGGCAATAGGTCTCACAAGGTAATCCATCAGATCTGTAACTACTGGCAGATGTTGTCTAATCCGCACTGTAGATGCTCCGTCGAGAACTGGGAATTTGGAGGAGACTGGATCATGTCAATGTCGTTCCCTTCCTGGGTATCGCATATGGGTTCGGAATGTTTGGTGCAATGTCGTTGGTGTCGTCATGGATGCGACATGGGTCCCTCCATGATTTCTTGGCAAAGCATGGTGTCAATCTAGGTGTTGACCACCGACTCCAGTTTGTACGTCGACTGGATCTCAATGGTGTCCAGGGCTTCTAACTCTTCAGTATAGCTGCTTGACATTGCGAATGGATTACACTACTGTGGGTCGCAGTAATCATAACCAATTGCTCAGAACATTAACACATCACAGTGCATTCACTCCGGATCGTACATGGTGACCTGAATTGCGTACGTCAACATTGGTTCTTTGTACTTGCCGTATTTTTCACTCAACCCAAAGAAAGAACAATGTACTTCTTGATGAAGATTATATTGCGCGCTTGACCGACTTTGGATACGCTTCCCTGGTGGGAAATATCCCAGAAGCGTTGACTTATCTTCAAAGGTCCACCACACGACCAGGGGCCCTACGATGGAGCGCCCCTGAGCAAATTGAGTCCGACGAAGAATTCAACCGGACCCCAAAGAGTGACATATTCTCATTCGGTTGTACTGCCCTCCAGGGATGTTTTCTTTTGGATGAAAATGCTTGCAATGTGCTGATATCCTTCTAGGCGTTGTCTGGAAAGCAACCGTGGTCGGAAGTCAGGGAAGACGCGGCCGTCGTCTTCCGCTTGGCGAAAGGTCAGAAGCCCCGAAGACCCGAGTCTCAAACGTTACATGACCCACACTGGGACCTGATTCAACAGTGCTGGTCGCCGATCGAGGAGAGACCTCCTGCGGAGGCCATAGCCTCTTCCATTCAGAAGTTCTTGAGCTGTGTCACACAGCGCCAATCCCTCCGTGACGCTGTGTTATTACCATCAAGTCAGGCGACTGATTCTCGTGTTGACCAACCTTTGCCTTTTTCTTATGGCCATGCTGGTATCATGGCGGAATCAAGCAGGGATATGAACGCCCTTCAGAAAAGGTGCGTTGATGGTTGTGTTGCCGGTTCAAACCGATTATGCTGATGCTTTCTTGTTCACACGTCAAGACCATATCCTTCACTCTCCCGAACCGAAAGGTGAATTGTTTGACATCTGCTGTTCTTGATTGAGTTGACTGTGAATGTAGGATTGCCGAGTCATCGCGCTCTTCTTCTTCGAGCAGATCTTCGTATAATACACCAGTCTCTCCCCTATTCGACCCGCTCTCGTTATCAGGTGATTGAGTATCATTCTTCCGGTGTGCTATCCGTTCAATGATGCCATGGTAGGTTCCCTGACACATTCCCAACTGACCGGATATACAAGCACGGGGGGACTCGGAGCAACTTCATCAGACACGTATGCGAAGCATCCGCAAAAGAGGCTGAAGAAATGATGCGTCCAATAGCGAATGTCATTTCCGGGCTCCAACCAACAGGGAACGCTGGTAGGCTCGACAAACGTCGAAGTTTATGATCTGTTTCGCGTTTGATGTACTACCTACAATCGTAACTTTGATATCCGTCGATACCCGTATACGGCTCCCTCATTGACGGGGTCTGGCTGATTGAGAAGCATACGGTGTATGATAGCGGGGCATAGTAAAACTTCGGTGGGCGCTCAAGAGTGTCGGCTTTGCCGGGTGCTGTACAAGCTGTGAAGTTCCACAGGGTCAGCGTTTACCTTTTCTCCGCATTTTGGCCACGCACCTCATACCGACGACAACCTCACCCTTTCGCCACCATGTTGAACGTCACACTACACGGGGATGGAGATGATGGTCCTCACCCGTACCGAGTAATCACGCCATCGTTTGGGTCTAGGAATAAGCTCATTTATCTCCCCGATGGACGACTCATCATCTACTCTGTGGAAGGAAGTGTGACATTCTGGAATGTAGAAGAAGGGAAAGAAGAAAGGACATTCGATGGAATGTGGGATGTTGCTCTGACCGGCGATGGAAAAAAGATCATCGGTACTACTGGCGTCAGAAACAGAATTAAACTGCTGGACGTCGAATCGCAAGTTGTCAAAGAGTGGCTTCACCCAGAGAAATCTTGCATCGCCATTTCGCCGGACAATCGACTCCTTGCGGTTGGCGGGTGGTGGACTGTCTATATTCATGCCATGGAAGGATGGGAGGTCAAAAAAAACATCAAAGTCGACACGGATGTGTGGTGTATGTCATTCTCTCCCGCAGGAGACAAACTTGCATGCACCACCGAATTTGACATCCGCGTCTATGACGTTGACAGCGGCACACTCATCCTCGGTCCGCTGAAACATGAAGAAGTGTTGTGGTCACGTGATGGCAGCAGGCTCTTCTCTTGCTCGGACGACAAAACCATTCGCTGTTGGAATGCCGATACAGGAGAACAAATTGGACATCCATGGACAGGTCACAAGAAATGGATAAGCTCACTCTCCCTTTCCCCGGATGGATCGATCCTTGCGAGCGCGTCCGAAGATAAAACTGTTCGTTTCTGGAACGCAACTACTGGGGATCCAATTGGACAACCTTTGCGACATGAAGATTATGTGAGGGACGTTTGTTTTTCCCCATCTGGTGAATTCGTAGCATCAGCAACAACGGGTGAAATATATGTGTGGCAGGTACTTGGGTTGGTCGAGGGTCGGGTATGCAAGCCCATTCACTTCGGAGTGCTTGCCCTCATCTCCTACAGACACATCCAGATCTGCTCGACGTAAGTAACCCATACAGCGCGCGCGCACTCCCACCTCCGTATTCCCCGCAACTTTCCGGCGCTGAACAACTGTCAGATCGCTCTTTCAATGTGAGCAAATGCAAAGTATAGCTTTCTATTACTTGCTTACTTACACTCTTCCAAAGGTACACGAGCGAGTTGCCTTTTCATCCAATGCGTCTACTATTCCTCATGTATTGCCGCAAATTTATGATGAGCGTGATACCCCGGAAACCATCGCTGACGCGGATTCGATTTTTATTTCCATCCTTCCGAGCATATCTCTTGGGTCTGAAGAACGCCAGCGCACATTTGAACTGCGTTTGCAGAGACTGGTGCCGCTTTTTATCTGTCGCCTACTGAACGTTAATAATATATTTATTGTAGATTGATGTCGCAACTTCAAGTGGCCTACGCATTCCGCCCCGTATCATTCTTTCACATTTGCCTTCGGATATGCGTGTTACACCATTGACTAGGTCAGAACAAGTAGCAGAACACAATTCAAGCCCAGCGTGAGTAAACCCCTTCGTCTAGATTGTAATAGATGTGAGTTTTCACTTCAGGTATGCAGGACCAATCGAGTCTTCGACCTCAATCCTTCGTTGGGACCCACGCAAGATACGTAAGATTGATAAAATCAAACAAAGACTTGTGATCATGCTTTGTGAGTGTTTTCAGCGCATGCGACATGGGTGCAGTTAGTGGACTACTTGGATACAGGTGACATCGGGTTTAGGCTACCCAGAGATCGTCTACCATGGTCGACCCTCGAAAGGGATTTGCGGAAGAAAGGATACGTGATCGTCAATTGGCCGCAAGGTGTTGTTTGTGACCGAGACAAAGGAATATCTGGCTTGAGTGTGGAGGATGTAGACAAGCTTCATGGTGCTCTTTTTCGTGACGAACATCGGCTTCGGTTTGTTCTCCGCGATGAGGGTGAGTTTTTTGTTTTCGCATCCCTACCCGCCTTTGAAGGGTGCTTAACCCATTACAGTATCCATGAATGAACACGATGGGGCCAATTCGCTAGTTAATCCATCGACCCCGGAACGATCATGGGATCGCGATCAACCACGTATGCCGACAGCAGGCACGCAGACGACGTTCAGAGTAACCACAGCAGAAACATACCCTAACAAGAAGAGACGCATATAAGCAGCGTATCACTCCATTTCACTTTTCCAATGTCAACGGACTTACCGCATGGCATTGGGTGAAATTGGTTGATAGGCAAGAAATCCATCCTTGAACCAGGATAGGATCTGGAGAATGTTTCCATTTGTAGTTACGGAACAAAGTGGTTAGATTTACGCCTAGGTAGTATTTGCAATGCAGGGGTTGTGCACTATACAGAAGTACCAAACGGCATAACTTCTCTAAGTCCGGAAGTGCCTTCAACAGCGTCGGTGATGCTCGTTTAGACAATAGCGGCGACTGTGTCCTCGAGAGATGACGACCACATATTTATGTAAGTCACCTGAGCTGTGATGCACGGATATTGTTTATGATACCGTCTCGGTGCCAGAAACGCAACAACTCGGATGCGATACGCTCGCAGAACCGGGGGCCACATCATGCATCATCCTTGTTCTCCCACCCTCCATCAAGAAGACGCACGGGAAGCACCAAGAAGGTGTTGGGCGTGTACCAGCCCACCAACAGGGCGTTTGGGCGCGCGTTGGCGCAAAACCTTCCAGCACTGCTGGAGGCTGGGGACATCATCGTGCGTGTCTTTTTAGTGTATATGGATTGGTCGCGTAGGGATGGCGCATCGCTCACGCGCACTTTTGCCAGCCCAACCAGTTTCCAGTTCCCAAACCCAATTAGCGAAGAGCGGGACCTCGATTGTCTAACGACCACCAGTTCCAGTCGCTAGCTTCTGGAGATGGACTCGAAGCGAGGACGTCCGATAGTGGAGTTGAACTTCCCCGGTTACGGTGGTCAGTGGTAGATTTTCACCATGGGATTTCCAGGTAAGATTATGTGATTTGTACAAGGACTACACATCGAAATTTATATTTTACTAGCATTGGTTTACCAATCCTCGTTGTCGCCGTTTGCATCGCAAAGATAAAGGCTACGGGGCAACCCTCGACGGGTCAGTAACACTATTGGGACTCCAGGTTACGACACGATTTGAGAAGCGGCGGATGAAGTCAAAGGGCTTAGTAACAGGCGTGTACTTAGACCCCGCAAGCTTGTTGGATTGGCCTACGAACATCAAGACGAACATCGGCTCATCTCTAACACGTGGACAAACCGTGGAGTCCGTACCGTGTCCAGCATTTCTCCTTCCATAGTTTCACCCATCGACGGAAGTCCACTGTAAAACGAATTGCTGCCATACATCGTCATGTCAAGCGTCACGCTATAACTATTTGGTAACGACTCCAAGCTTCAGCCACGATACCGTTTGACACGTGTATCTTCGCATATCTCCCTGACGACGGTTCGTCGCTGGCTTCCAGGATGGAACTAACGAGATTCTGAAAAGTGGAAAACAGGAAGCAGGAAGGGGAACCAAGGCGGTCCATTCTGATCGTCCGAGGGGGGTTGTCGGGAAGACGACTTTGGTCAGAGATCCGTGAAGAAGTAGCCATCATACCTCGCTTGGAAAGGCGACAAGCCTGGTCGACCAGAGTACTGCACGCTGCATGACTCACGATGAGCTCTAATTCGGCGGTGCCTGTTACAAACGGAGGAGCGATCTGTAGCAGAGTTGATCTCCGTATTGACACACTATTGCCTCCTTTCGGCCAAGCAAGTATCGTTGGTTATGTTGCAGCTTCAAATCAATCTCTTTTATTCCCCCCCATCAAGGCCGTACCCCTTCTCTGAAAGGTGAGTACTTCGACGTTCGAAGTCCCTCATTATATCCAATGCAAACATAGGATCGCACAGTTACTTGCGTGCATGTACTTAGCAAATTGCTCGGATGAAATCGGAGAATAGAGGTATCACCTCGATGAATGTGGCCACACCCGAAGATGTTTCGCCGAATGGCAACCTGGTGTCGGGCCTCCAAACCTGAACTCCGTTCTCAGCAACACGAATCATTGATCTCAAAAATTGTCGCATGCTTCAGGGCAGCACCTTTATCTCGTTTTTAAATCGCGTGTGTGTAGTAATATGGTGCTAATCCTCACTGAGACCATCCTGTTGGGTTAGCCTATCGCTCGGCGTTTCTCATCATCATGCACAAAATCACTCAGTACTTACCTTTCCGACAAGCAACACGACTGCGGAGTTTGCCGATTATACATCAAAGCATGCAGCCGGCAGCGCGTAACCTTGTAAGTTCCCCTAGTTTCACATGATTATCCGATTTGTTTGAGTTATCCACGAAAGGTTTGAGCAACAACAGGCATGAGAAAATGACGAGCACGAGACTGAATGATCAATCCTTCAGTCCGCGAGTTAGCGAGATAGCTGCATGAAATAAGCGTCGGGTAAGTACTCGTGAAGCTGCGGGATGTGTTCAAGTCCCTGTTTTAGATCCTGGGTGGTCTGACAAGCATCCACAGTCAAGTACGTCTTATTGGCTTTACACTTTCAACCTTTTGATGCACTATGCATATCAAGTTCGTGGATTCTACTTTGCAATCTACAGTCAAAGCCATTCAGCTGAATGACTACGTGACTCGTATGCTTGTTGGTTGACGCTGCTTCCTGTGTATTTATATGAGTTTCTTTCTAGTTATTATCCTCGTTGCTGTCGGATATGATTACAGTGAGTGGTGTATCTTTGTCACATTGGACAGATATCGACTTCATTGTCAGTCCTCACATTCTCAATGGAGGTACGTGTCATGTACACTGGCGTGATACATAGCCATCTAACTAATTGATGATCTTCACAGATAGAATACATCTGGGTTGGCAGACAGTTATTCTTGATCTATTTATTCTAATGTGACTATAGAACCAGCGATGGACACGGATGTCCACACTGTTTGTTTTCGTGTGTATCGTGACGATCTCTATAACGCCATGCCTTGCTAATCCTCTTGAATTCCAGATTCGTTATTTCGGGTTGTGTAGTGTCATGTATGTCTAGAGTTGTGCAATTGTCATCAATTGATCTCTCATCGGTTCACTAGGGTAAATGCGATCGGTGTGTTTGGTTCTTTATTTATCGTGTTGCATTTGTTGGACTGATTTGGACTGATCAAAGTAGGAAGCTCTTTCCTACCTGGTCCGACAAAGGTAATTTGTTATACTACCCGCAACCAAAGAAGATATCAAAAATTTAATTTCCTGTAGACGTATGTGTTCTTCCGCCGTCTCCATGTTTCAAAGATGATTTCAAGAGATTGATTGTACCTAAATAGTTGTGAGTACATTTATTCTATGTTTCTGATGTCCGCTGTGCTCAATGTCACCTCGAAGGTGACATAGTTTCTAGGCTCGTTGTATGGGCTGGCTTTATCTTTTTTGTTTCTACAGATTGTGAGATTCCTCGTCCGTCCCCAGTGAAACTAATCACATTGGTGGACACAGTGGTGACAACCCTCCGTGTGTGGGTGGTGTACAGTCAATCGATGTTCATGCTCGCCCCCCTCCTCATATTGGTCGCCATCAAAGTGATACCATATGTAATTTATTGTATTACGATTGGCTCTCAGAGCAAGTCCACGGGTACGTGAAGCATGACTCGTTGTGCACACTACATGACTAGATATCTGTCGTTCTCTGGATCGTATAGTGGTGACCATTCAAGCGCTTGATCTTTCGTTTTGTGCTCAGCAATCAACTGGTTTCTCGGTTGGGCCCGACGTCGTAGGAGCTCTCCAGATCGCTCTCAGCGCATTGATGTGTTCGCTTGTCACTTTTCAATTCATCAAGCAGTCATTTCAGATGTACCACGCGACGAAGCGATTCCAACTCAGCCGTTATATGAACCTTCTCGCGAGGGAGGGAATAATATACTTTTTCTCGTATGTCTACGTCCCGACCATCTTTCCATTTATTCTTCCATCATGTCATCAGGCTAACCACAAAGCATCATGGGTAGGATCCTGACATACACCATCATCAAAATGATTATTAACGCAGTAACCATTCCAGCAGACGAATGGTATATCGTATTAATTTGGGTGATACAATTTATACCCGTGTTCACACTCGCACCCCGATTCATCCTGAGCTTACGGGAACTTTACGCGCGTGATCTTCGGAGCAGATCTGGAAGCGAAATCGATACAGCTTTTGGGTTCACATCACAGTTTAGCCGTCACGCTGTTCCGAGCGTGATCAGGTTCGTTGGTGGTGAGCTGAATGAGGGGCTGGAGGATATTGAAGAGATACCAATGTTGGAGAGTGTTTCTGGTAGTCATGCATGATGGAGGCTGTATTAGTCTTCTGTATCGCTACATGCTAGTGGCAGTTGGATAGTAAAAAGTTCAAAACCTCAATGCTCGTACTCGGTACCCATCTCTCACAACACATCCCGTTCAACCTCCATGACTTGACACGTTCGTAGTGCTGTATCGCTTGGTGGTACTCCAGACATATTGACTCTGTCATGCTGCACGATCCGAAGCCCTGCACCAAGTCGATCTAGAGTAAATTGAAGCACGGGATGGCACATACTCATTTAATTCTATCGCCCTCTTGGGACGGACTAAAGACTTTGACCTCTTCGGATGGGGGGCTGTCTTCAAACATAGAGTCCTAGTCAACTGCCGAGACTCGACAGATGATCCAACGGCGATTTGGCGTTTACGTTTGTTTATACCAACCATGTTGTGGTAACCGTCCCGCTATGAAGTTCCGTCCAAGCTCCCCGCCTTGCAGGACGCGTATGGCTGACTTGCACACAGGCATGTTCCTTCAGGACCTATTGGAGAGACGATCATCGTCGTATCGAGGAATGTCTCAAGGTATTATATCTTTTTTTTTCTCAGTACCCTCACTTGCACTCCGGTTGATGGTGTCATAAACTCGAGCCAAGGATGACCGACAAGTCCTCCGGCCTTCCTCGGCCTCGATCTTTATCCAACGGATCAAATCCATTTTCAGTGTGTTACACTGCCTGTCCCGTAGACCCACTCTGCGCGATGCCTTTCCTTGCCAAGGCAATCCCCCATCCCCTCGCATCGTGGGTTCGTCGTCCTTGCCGCAATCGGATACAATTACAGTAAGTAATACATGTATCTATGTGTTTCTTCACGTTGACGTACTTCTTACCAGTTCTTACATTCTCAGACGAGGGCTTCATAGAACAGAATTTCACAGGCTAACGATTTTCGCAGGTAGAATACATTTGGGTGAGTGGTCAGTGTTGTCTAGTCGATCTTATGTTTTAACGTAGTTGTAGAACAAGCGTTGGACATGGGTATCGACGTTGTTCGTTCTTGTGAGTGACTTGTCCAACTCCGAGATGTCGCACCAGGGTTGACGAGTGCGAGCATTTAGGCTCGTTACTTTGGCCTGTGCTCTGCAGTGTACGTCTCGCTTTCTCCAACACATGAATCGGCCCCTTATTGCCTGTTAACTAGCACTATTTCGATCTGTGCGTACGTTCCAAACTCGAATCAGCTCGTTCACTAAAGCGGCTTGATCGAAATCGGAAGTTCATTTCTACCTGGCCCTACAAATGTGATTTCTTATTTCATTGATGATCTAAATGTTACTTACAGAATTTGATTACTTTTATGTGTATGTACCTGTGTTTCCTCATACGCTTAGGTGATTACTAACGGTTGACACCAGACGTGTTTTTTTCTGGAACTGTGATATCAAGGAAAGTCCCAAGGTACCACGTCTTTCTTCTGTGCTCTATGTATATGCTTAAATTGCCGTTCGTGATGTGGTCGTGCCTCATAAAACTCGACCTGCGACCAATTTAACCTCACCGCTCGTCCAGTTTTCGGTCTCTATCCCGTGAGCGGTTTTCACATCTGAACAATCTTTATTACTTTGACCCACTCTGCGAAATGTCGTTCTTTGCAAAACACATCAGGGCCATCCCTTCCACCCCGGACTACCTGTCTTTATCGGTATAGTGGACACATTCTCCAGGCACGCGAAACTAATCAACCTAAGACGTATCGCAAGAGGTGGCGTGTCTATGCGCGGGTCTCACCGCGCCGAATACTTACCTCTGTATAGCCTCAGGTAGTATCATAAAGGAGTATGGCGGGAGCCGATGCAAGGTCAAGAGAAGTTAATCGCATGACGTTGGCGACCGGGAGATTGTGAAAGTCAGTTTTTTCTTTTCCTTCTTTCTGCTATCGTGCCATCAGCATATACAGACGGTGGGACCCGTTAGAAACCTTGTTCATCGTCCTTGCGAAATCGTCTAATCTTTTACTTTAAAGATTGTCTTAATTGCATATTCGAACTGTAGAGTGAGATCGTCTCTGCAGAGTTTATGATCCTTCCGGGTCGATGGTTGGCCAGACTTCTACTTCACCTCATGAACTTCACCTTGACTCGCGGTTTGCCAAAAATCATCATCTTGCATGTGGTCTCTGGCCCACTAACGGACGCGTCGAGCAGTGATAGAACCTAGTAACTGAGGAACGCCACAATCAACTTCACGAATAATACACCTAGCGTCATGGTTTTTAGCAAGTTGTCTCCGCGTGTGGACACGACTGCGGTGCGACTGTGGGGAAGCCTTGTGTATCCCAACTAGGAGGGAATATGGGCTTGGGAGTTAGAGCCACGTCATAAATTACATCAAATGAACAATCTGGGGTACCCTAGCCATGCAAGAACACCGATATCAAAGTCAGTCGGTGTGTGAAGCAGTGAACGATCCTCCCCTATTTTTGGAATACGACGACGAAGATCTCCCAGGAGAATAATGAACAGACCTACAATGTGTTCAAAGGCACCCAGCGCTTTTGAGATTATATTTACCGACATGGGACCTGTGGAGCCGCCACGTTGTTCGCTGGAGGGGCATTGTCTGCACAGGAACAATCCAACAAAGTCACATTTAATAGGCTGGACTCATGCTTTGGCAGTAAGTGATGACTCGCGACGCTCAAAACGGTTAGCGTGACCACACTCTGCGGAAATGAATGCATAAACAAAAGTGGACGAAAGGAAGGGAAGGATGCACAGGAGTGAAAGCCCAAATGCGACTAATTCCAGAAGAAGTTGCAAGCACGGCGTATCCAAAAGTCATGATGAAGGCAGGCAGTCTGGCCAATCGTTCTCGGATGTCACTGGGTGAGTGGGGCAATCCAGAACTTTATGTTTACACTCACACCTTCCCACTACCACTACTTTATAACAACAACACCAGCGAGGTGGTCAATGGTTCCTCGTATGCCCCGATGGGCTTGAAGTGAAGAAGGAGACCCGGTGGTAAGTGAACATCTATAATGGTCCGGTTGCAGGTGGTTTTCGGGTCTATGGGAAAGGTCCAAAAAGTCTGGAAATTGTATTTTCCAACCTCTAACGACTCCAAACTCCAAATCACGTGTACGGCACAGCGGCAGTTCAGGCGGCGATTCAACTCTGGCAAACGTGCCGAGGAATCCTCCCGCCCTTTGCACCGCCTCCCGCCACTCCCGCCCTTCCCCGGCATGGACCTGGGGAAACTTGCAATGGCAATCGTGGCCAATCCTTCCCTACATACCGTTCCTCTCGACCGCCTTCTCTTTTTTATTGCCAGCATCCCTCTTCTCAAAGATGATATTCTTCTCATGCAAACTTCCGACCACGCCGTTGTCTCTCCACCGGCTGTACTTCCAGCTTCTATGCAGTCCTTCTTCTCGAAAGCATGCAATCTCCCGATCAACATCGTTGAGGAACTCTGGTCTACGTTCAAGGACATTGCATGGCATGACTTTGCCGTGTCTAGTATTCTCTCTGCTCCGTTGTCAATGTTTCACGCTCATGGCCTACCACATGGCTACAGTATGTACTCGTTCTTTCTCTTATATACCACTAACCTGATTCTACATAGCCGGGCGTACACTCTATCCCCCGGATCACTTTTGCTCGATGTCCTCATGTCCTCGTACACTGAAGGGGATGCGGATGATGCATGCTGAACAACGGCAATGCGTTCTATATACTGTTAGCGATGGCCCACTCCCTGTCTATTCTGTTCACTTGTATTGTGAAGGTATGTTGCTAGACGCTACCTTCCCGATCTTGCACTGATGAATGGTCAGCATGTGAAGTCAATTACCACCACAATTTCAAGGTTTGCAAGGGTGAACGCACCTACTACGAAGGTGTCCCCGATATCATCCAGGTTGGCGAGCATCAATTTATTGAGCGCAAGGTGATCGAAATGTGGCTTGCACTGATGGATATCGGGTACGTCGTCATGATTGGCATCATAGGCCAATAGCTGACCACTGCACAACAGCACATCGGCAACAGCTTGCGCTAGCTTTTACAATACTGCCGTGTCCCAGTCCAAGGAACCTCCACCAGGCTGGTCATTCGGCTTCACTCTCTCGTCCGACCATGTGTGGTCGGCTTTCTTACTCCTTTGCTTGCTGGAAGATACCGTTGAACGCCAAGAGCATCTCATCGTCAAGCACACTGGTGATCAAAAGGACCATTTTATTGATCTCGTACAAGCGCGCAATCAACGCATGCGGATTGAAGGTCAACCCGAGCTGACCCACTTCTGTGATCGGTGCACACGTTGGTGGCCGAATGGTGATGGAAAATGTACGTGCACATTGAGCTGTGTGATTAACGCTGACGCAAAAAACTAGTTAATCGCAAATGCTCGGTCGTCGTGACTGACGGTGTGTGCATTGGCCACCCATGTTGCAGCCAACACAACTGTAAAGTGCCGCTACGCAGTGGCAAGGACCGCTTCTGCCCAGTTCATGCTAACTTAGAGAGGGTCTGCTCGATCATTGGCTGTGAGAGACAAGTGCTGGAAGGGCTCCTCACTTGCGACAATGTTGAGCACTAGGAGATAGAACGGTTGCACCGGGAGAAAGGACAATCACGCTTTCAACTCCATGACCGACTTCAACGTGCTCGTGCCGCCCATTCAACTGGCCATGGGTCCAACTCAAGAATGCTTTCACAGCTCACCGACGATGACAACGGCGATGAAGAGTTCTCTGTCCACCCAAGTGGTCATGTCACTGCTGACTCTGGTCTCGAGGACGAAGCTGTGGATCGAGATCAACCTCCAGCCAACACAAAGAAAGTCCGTGCAAAGTTTACGCGCTCCAGGACACACAATGAGCAGCTTGCTGTTGCACCGTGTGGGATGATACTCGGACGGGATACAATGTTTGGGGCAGAGGGAGTTGCCAGTGTTGCGGTAAGAGTGCTCGTCTCTTTTCTTCACTGCGTGCGCTAATTGTCCCATCCCTCCAGGAGTTCATCAAGCGCACCTTTCGTATCGAAGCCCTCAAGCCGGACCATGTCTTCTTTGACAACAATTGTTCACTCGCCCAACACGTCAAGTCAGATCCTTACTTCTCCAATATCGGCCTTACCGTG
>JBBPRM010000442.1:0-17387 GCA_038092995.1 Xerocomus minutiporus | reverse complement strand
ACTAACATCCACCAGGGCTATCAACACCTCGCTACCAGAGGGTTTCAATTTATATCCAAGGTTCTTTGATGAACGCGAGCAGCGCTTACTGTTGGCCGTAGCTCTGAGTCAACTTGACGCCATTGAGAATATACGTGTCCGCAGACGCCAGAAGAGCCATCGTTCTAGCAATCCAGTCTCAGATAATGCTCCTGTGAATAATTTATTCTTGCCAGATGATCACTACACTTTTCACGTCGTGAGTACCTAGTCTCTGAATCCTCCTTTTTTTTAAATGCCTGTTCATTGGTGTTTTCTGAAAGGGTCACTACGACAACGTTATTCGGAATTATCGTGAAATGTGCCTCTCCTCCTGGCCAGAATGCGAGGTTCCTGGCCTAACCCCGGTATTGGACCGCTTGCGTGCTCTGTATCCTTCGGGGAATACGCAGACTCACCTGTTGCACCTGGCTTCGAATGGGGAAATCCTACCTCACATTGATAACGTCTCCGCGAGTGGTGGATGGATTCTAGGCGTGAGCTTGGGGGCTACAAGGTCATTAAGAATGGAATCCCCGGACTCTACGGAGTCAGATAGCTTCAACATAGCGCTTCCATCTGGCAGCGTCTACCTACAGAGGTGACACTGATCTGCGTTCTTGTCGGATCCTTATACTGAGTATTCTGCAGAGACGGTATCCGGTACCATTGGACGCATGCAATTCTGCCATCAATAGATAGGGAGCAAGCCATGTGCGGGCAACGTGTCAGTATAATGATCAGGGTGCGTATGTAATTCATGATAGTTCGCTTTATCTTAGTTCGAACTAAAAACCAGGATCGCAAAGACGGGTGAATACAAACGCTGAGTCAGTGTTTATGACCCTGTGTAACCCAAGAAGTTAGAACTTTGGTGCCGCCCACTATATACAGCCCTGACTGCAGCTCTTGCTGAAACATTTTCGGAGATAATCTCGGGCTCCCGACCACAGCCAGCAATACAGTATATCTTTCAGGCGCGTGTGCAGTGACTCCAGGTTCGGTTTCGAGATGAAACCAGTCCTTCTACAGGATCGCATCGAACGTGAAACAATGACATTTTTTTTGCTTCCGTTCGCTCAATGACGTTCAATCAGCTTATCATTTGTCCGCACGCAACAAGAGCGCTGCCGGACATGATGTGAAGGACTCACCCGAGGGCACAAATGGGGTACTTAGTACATTAGTCATACGGAAGGGTGTCGCTGCGACCCCAGTGTTAATGATAAGCAGTCCAGCCACGAGCCTCGAGAACGAGGTGAGAACGGGGTAGTGCCCCCAGCGGCGGGCGCCGCGAAGGCTTCTTTACCAAGTGATGTCTGTGATCTAGAAATCAAAGCGCGTGCGCACTCGACGGTCTAGAACTTGACGTCAAATTCTCGCTTGACTGGTTCCTCGCCCCAATTTTGTCTTGTCGACCAGGGAGGGATCAGCAAGCGACTTCCTAAACTGCTTGGCTACGGGGCTGCAGTTCGGATTTATGGGCCGGTTCCCAGAACCCTGGTACGGCGGCCATGCGGTTTGGCGGTTTGGATACACGCCAAAACAAGACTGCTTGTTTGATATGAAGTCTTGGCCTGCTGATGCGTATTAGGAAAGCTCCACGATTACAAGCGAATAAATAAACATATGCCGATGGAAGGGATTGCTACAGTGTGGGGGGATGAGGAAGTCCGTGTGATGGTTCTAACGAGTCTAACGAAATCTACAATGCCGACGAAGAGCGCGCCCAAAACGACCCAGATTAGTTTACTTTTGAGACACTGGAAACGCTGGTGTCGGCGTCAGCATTTGCATTCGGACACTGTGTTGTACGGGCTACTCACGGGAGACTGCGATGGCCTTCGCCCCCATCTAATGTTATGACGACTACCTGTGTTCCCTACAGACTGTTGAGCGATGGACACTGCATAACGAGCGGAATACTCACATCGGCGAGCCGGCTCGTGGATTGCACAGTGCCGTACTTGATCTCGCCGCAGGCAGCCCAGAAGAAAACTCGTGTGCCGTTCTGAACTCTATGTCAATGGCGTTTGGGAAAGTAAAGGGATCACTTACGGGGTACGCGTTCATAGCCAAAATAGTAGGCGCGCGACAATTGGCTATGAAAGTCGTTGAGAGCCATTGGTCGTGGGTTGCGCTCCTTATAAACCTTTGGACAAGTATTGAGCGAGATCTATCTTCCGATACTGCAAGCTCCAAGTGGGGAGCGGTCGGTGATAGGACCTACCTGAACGGGCGTGCCTCATTCGTTTGCAATCTGGAAGGGTGAGTTGTTTGGTGTGGAAATCTAGGAATATCGCTTATTGGGTTTACGAAGAACAGCTGTAACGACAAATCAGCGATTGCAATAGCCGAACTCAATTAATTCACGGACAACCGTTGTCGCGCGAGTGAGAGCGCGTTTTAGATTCCCTGATAAATCAAATTCCACAATGTCTCGGAGCTGTGAGTTATGAAAATGTATGAATTTGTGAAGGTCGAAGAGAGCGGCGTCATGGGAGGGACGTAATAGTGCTTGAGGTCCCCAAGGGCTCGAGTCCTCGTGAGTCACCCCGCGATGAAGCAAACGATCCAACGATGCGTGGCAGACAAATGCAGTTACGCACACGTTGCCATCGTTCAGCCGGACCTGATCCTCGGCCTGGCCCCGTGAGATTTCATCTGGGCGGAGCTCTGTAACTAAATGAAAGGACGTCTGACTGCTGGTGGATCTTGACGGCGAGGATCATGTACACATACGTGTGCAGTTTTCTGAAGAGAAACGCGAGGCGAAACCCAATCGCAAATGAACGATCCAATCTAATAAATATCGTCAAAGGCAGTGGTGCTTGGGAACAGGCTTGGGAAAACAGCGGAGCCCGGAAAATGTGATTAAGTAATTCGTCAGAACTGAAAAGCGTGCATCGGTAGTTCGCGTACATTCTTCAAGGAGAACCCTCATTTAAACATCAAGAATGTCAGTCATTTTAGTGACGGGCTCCTACGACCATGAGATTAGATTTTGGGAGGCTTGGAGTGGAATTTGCTCCCGCACTATCGCAAGGTCGGGGGAATCTGGCGTGAGCACCGTCTCTTCAATCACGTTGTACAGATCAGGTCATACTTGTTCCCATCGTTAGCAAGTAAACCGTCTTGCTATCTCTCCCGAGTAATTCAGCTCCTGTCATGCTGTAGAGAGTTTCGTTCACATTCCGGCTCTTAGCAAACGTTTGTTGGCTGCTGCAATCCACAAGAAAGTCTACATTTATGAAATTGCGAGCACTTCATCCACCCCGGTTCGTTTCCTCCCTCCCTCCGTAACCCATGTAGTGAAGCATGCAAATTGATAGCTTACGTGTCTCGATGCGCACACCATGAACGTTACCTCCATTTCCTTCCACAGTGAAGGAAAATGGTTAGTTACTGGGAGTGAAGATGGTACCATTAGGATATGGGACCTCAGGTACCCATCCACTTCCGCATTTATTAATTTCTGTTTTCTCATCTACTGCTTTAGGAGCACGCAAGTGCATCGCACGTATGATAATGGCGCTCCTGGTAGTTTCAAATCAGGTTTACTTGTCAGATGACGCTAACGTATGCATGCTCAGTCAATGATGTTTGCGTCCATCCTAACCAAGGAGAACTCATATCGTGCGACCAGGCCGGATGTATCAAGCAGTGGGACCTATCTGAAAATCTTTGTTCACATGAACTGGCATGTAATTTCACCTCCATTTTTTTTCGATTTCCTAATGCGCGAGCGCAAGACTCCTGCTGGCGATGTGCCTATTAGATCAGTCAGCCTAGCTTCTGATGGATCGTGTTTGGTCGCTGGAAACAACAAGGCATGCTGGCTTGAATGCTTGGGTTGCGTTAGCGCTCATCGTTCCGTAACTAGGGCAAATGCTATGTCTGGAAGATCAACGAAGAGAAATCTGACCTCCCGAGATACCAGGCCGTTACCAAGTTCAGCGCGCATAAAAAGTATATCACCCGCGTTCTTCTCAGTCCTGACGTTAGGTGAGTCATGCATTGTTCATTTCCTGCATGCGACCGGGGCTCATGCGGGTATATGAGGTATCTCGCCACATGCTCTGCGGACACTACGGTGAAGATATGGTCTATATCGCAAGCTTATGAAATGAAGCAAGAAAAAGTACTACAAGGACATCAACGATGGGTGTGGGACTGTGCTTTTAGTGCGGACTCTGCATATCTGGTAACAGGTAAGAAACTGTCATCTGACTTGTTCATTAATTTGTGGTGCATGCTTGTCCATAGCATCCTCGGATCATACTGCTCGACTCTGGGAGATGGCTTCGGGTGAAACCGTTCGACAGTATAATGGACATCACAAGGGTATGTCGAACCTCTGTTGCTAAATGAAGTTTCATCGAGACAGTTCATCCAGCCGCAGTGTGTTGTGCGCTTCACGATGGTGCTGGCTGATTTCATACTGGGGGTGCGGACATGTGTCCTTGTCTTTTGGGGACCATCTTGTGATCAGATACTGTAAATGGTATGAAGTCACCTCGGCAATCGCCTTAGGGAAGTCATTTACAATGTACGACACTTCGGTTCATCCCGGGCCTTACTTTGCGCCGATCGATAATCCCTACGCTAGTCCACGAAACTGAGGAGTCGTCCTAAATCCACAGGTATCAGGGAAGTACATATTCGGGTCTGCTCAGAGATAGAACAATGAATCAGTCAGCTTGGTGGGTCCTAGCTGCGCTCATCGCTACAATGGGCGTTAAGTAACACGACCGGGGGAAAATGATGGCATGTCATCTGGAATGGAGACAATGGCCTTCTCAATATATCTCAGGTGACCGGTCGCAATCAGAAGAAATTTAGACAAGAGACACATCTCTTAATTGATTATATCCACCTCCTCGGTCTATACCCACCATCAATTGTTCACGCCCTCCAGTAAGGAAATCTCTCCCCGAGCATTGGTAAAATTACTGGCACAAGTCAGTGGCACCATAGCCCAATATATTCGAATCTGGTCCCTGCAAACTCCGCATGACGCTTGGGACGACGTGATCTCAACGTCGTTGTCTTGGTGGTTTCGATGAAGACCACATGACGAGCTTCGTATGCAATAAGATTGCCTCGTGTTCAGAAATGATTGGGCTCCTTTTGGCCGACTTCCTTCTGGGCCAAATTTATCTCTGCGCGACCAGTAAGAGATGGAGAATGTGCCACGCACAACTGTGTCCGAACAGCCCAGTAATGGCTGAGGTTGAATTCATCTATCAAGCGAATTGGCAAAAAGACTGGTCTCTGATGGTGGACGACTGTGGGGAGTTCCCATTCTATTTCATGCTCCCGTGACTGGTCCTGGGATTTTAGTCGGCTCTCCGCGGTGCGGTAGGTTGCTGCATGCTGTAGCATCATTTCTCTTATTTGAAACATCGTCAAGTTGCAGTCCAACTTATCTCCATGGGCAGTTTACTGTACTGCGAGATGCCACCTAGTATTTCTGTCAGTGAGTACCTGTCCCTGCCACTTGAGACTGACAGGATCGCGAGAATCCCGGCCGAACTGAGAATGTTACATGACAGGATCTTGACAGCCCTCTCACATAGTCACGCCAACTGTCACAGCCAGTCTCCTGGCACATCGTTGCGTGGACATCACGCGTTGGGTGTCGTGTCGTGGCCCGTGTGACGCGGTACAGTGTTTTCCGGTTCCGAGGGCCAAGCCAGATCTCTGCAGGGTTTTGAGGCTCGAAACCAGCATCTGAAGCCAGTCCCTGTCCCACGGCCAATGAGCACGAGGCTATTATGGCACCACACCGCTTCTGCGCGTTCTTGCTTGTCTTGTTACAGCATGTAAAGTCGCGGGAGTTTGGGCACAGCACCTACGGTATATTATTCAGGAGACATCGCAACCCTTGGGATACTCGTAATTTCCGTTGCAGTGGTTGGTGCAGGGAATGTTATTTTGTTTGTTTCTTCCGAGCCCTGCTGAGTGCTAGCGCAGGTACGACATCGTCTCCTGTAATTTCCGCCCGACAGGCAGTCACTGACTCCCTGGTGCAGAATATCATGCTGTTTGAACATAGCTCGCAGGCGTTCGGCCGAACGGTGGCACGGTGGCGCCGTGCCGGAGCCCCGCCGGGATTTTGCGGAGGTCCGCCAGGGGTATCAACGCCGTAACTAGCTGTATCGGATCGGGCGGAGCATAGTCCAGTTTGGTTTATCAGCACCTCGCGTTCTTTCTTCCGCCTCCACTGGTTCTTTCATCTTATGGCGCACTCATCGCACCAGCTTCCTCTGGTTTCAGAACCGTCTTCTCTAACAGATACTGGCTTCTATTCTGTACAACGCAATCCAAATTCTTGGGATCACTCCCTTCCCGCAGATCAAGGTCTTTATCTCGCAGAGTACGAGAAAGACGCTTGCGGTGTAGGCTTCATCTGTCATATCAAAGGCGAACAAAGTCACAAAATCGTCTCCGATGCACGTCAGCTACTCTGCGCCATGACCCATCGTGGTGCCACCGGCGCCGACAGCCGCGATGGCGACGGCGCCGGCGTCATGACTGCTATTCCCCACCTTTTCTTCCAGCGAGAGGCTGAAAGGGAGATCGGCTGCGTTCTACCCGACTCGGGCGAGTATGCTGTCGGCAATGTCTTCTTTAAAGCCAACGACCCCATTCAGCTTGAAAACTTCAAAGCCATCTTTTCCAACATCGCCAGTGGATTTGGTCTTCGCGTCCTTGGCTGGCGCGAAGTTCCGACCGACGGTACTATCCTGGGTCCGGCTGCCAGCAGCAATGAGCCAGCGATCTACCAACCTTTCGTTGTCCTTCGCGATCACTACGGTGACGGCACGACATGTCACAACGGTCCTTTCGATGCCAAATCATTTGAGCGCCAGCTTTACTTATTGCGCAAGCATGCCACCCATACTATGTTTGTGCTCTCTCATTCATTCTGAGTAATGAACTTCGCTCAACATTGTCCCGAATTTCTCGTATATAAAGTTCCGTCGCAAAGGGGTTCTACGTTTGCTCTTTGTCCTCCAAGAACATCGTGTACAAGGGGCAGCTTTCACCTCCCCAGGTGTACAACTACTATCATGATCTCAATCATGTTTTGTATCGTTCGCACTTTACTTTGGTGCATTCCCGATTCTCTACAAATACTTTCCCTTCGTGGGACCGTGCCCAGCCAATGAGATGGGCTGCTCACAACGGTCAGTTTACATTGTACTCCAAGGTATCAGGTAAGATCTAACACGCCGCTTTAGGCGAGATCAACACTGTTCGCGGCAACAAGAATTGGATGAGTGCTCGTGAAGGTGTACTTTCCTCCACGAGCTTTGGCGATCAACTTGACCTTCTCTATCCCATCATCGAAACTGGGGGATCTGACTCCGCCGCCTTCGATAATGTACTGGAGTTACTCGTCGTGAACGGTGTCGTCACGTTACCGGAAGCCGTTATGATGCTCATTCCCGAGGCATGGCAAGGAAACGAGCACATGGAGCCTGAAAAGCGTGCATTCTATAACTGGGCTGCTTGTCTTCAAGAACCCTGGGATGGTCCCGCCCTATTTACCTTCAGCGACGGCCGTTACTGCGGTGCCAATCTCGATCGTAATGGTCTCCGGCCATGTCGTTTTGTCGTCAGCAATGAGGACATTATGGTTTGCGCCTCCGAAGTCGGTACGGTCTTTATTCCCCCGGAGAAGGTCGTGCAGAAAGGTCGTCTAAAGCCTGGTCGCATGCTTCTCGTCGACACGCTTGAAGGAAGGATTGTAGATGATAAGGAGCTCAAACGGAACACAGCTTCCAAGCAAAACTTCGCGTCATGGGTCGAGGCTCATGTCCTACATGTTCCAAACATCATCAAGCGTGTAGTTCGCAGCAATATCTCGATCGATCCTGTCATCGATGATGCACCCCTCAGCAGCGATCCGAAACTTCTCGCGTTCGGTTACACAGTCGAGCAACTCAATCTCCTCATGCTTCCAATGGTCGAGAGCGGCAAGGAAGCTTTGGGCTCAATGGGGAACGACGCACCTATAGCTGCAATGGCTACGCAACCTCGTATCACATACGACTACTTCCGTCAGCTGTTCGCCCAGGTCACTAATCCCCCTATAGATCCAATACGCGAGAGCATCGTCATGTCACTCGAAGCTTATGTCGGGCCAGAGGGTAATCTTCTGGAGATGAAACCGGAACAGTGCCACCGCATTCTCTTACCATCCCCACTGATATCTCTTGAAGAGATGAATGCGATGAAAAATTTGAAGATCGCCTATGTCACTTGGCCATCGATCACCATCGACATCACTTTCCAGAAGGAGGAAGGTGTTCCCGGATATCAGTTAGCGTTGCAGCGTGTCTGCAGCGAGGCTGCACAAGCCATCGAGGATGGTATCAAAGTCATCATTTTGTCCGATCGCGCCACTGGCCCCTCTCGTGTCCCTTTGTCCGCGCTGGTGGCGTGTGGTGGCGTTCATCATCATCTCGTCCTGCAGAAGAAGCGTGCAAAGGTTGCCTTAATGATCGAGACAGCCGAGGCTCGCGAAGTGCACCATCTCTGCGTACTCGTCGGCTATGGTGCGGATGCTGTTTGTCCTTGGCTGATGCTAGAAACAATACATAAAGTCGGTCGAGAAGGGCTGTAAGTTGACAGAGCACAGGCTATTTCGGCAAAGATTGACGTATATTTGCAGCATCAAGGGTGGCGACAAGTCTGTCAAGGATTTGATCAGCAACTATCAATGCTCCGTCGACAATGGAATTCTCAAGGTCATGTCAAAAATGGGTATTTCCACTCTCCAATCATACAAAGGAGCCCAGATCTTTGAAGCCCTCGGCCTGCACAGCGAAGTGGTGGAACGTTGCTTCACCGGGACTGCGTCCAGAGTCCAGGGTGCGACATTTGATTTACTAGCACTCGATGCCTTCGAGCTTCACGAACGTGGCTGGCCCTCCAGAGAGACCATTTTGCCCCCGGGTATGCCTGAATCTGGCGAGTACCACTGGCGAGATGGTGGCGAGGCGCACATCAACGATCCCGTAGCGATTGCCAATTTGCAGGACGCCGTCAGGGAGAAAAATCAGACTGCGTATGATGCGTATGCTCGCAGCTCCAACGAGCAAGCCAAGCGGATCCATTTACGTGGTCTACTTGATTTCCGCCAGGAAAACGTGACGCCAATTCCTATTGAACAAGTTGAGCCCTGGAACGAGATTGTTCGGCGTTTCGTGACGGGAGCTATGTCCTACGGATCAATTTCAATGGAGGCCCACTCTACTCTCGCGATCGCTATGAATCGGCTTGGAGGCAAATCGAACACTGGCGAAGGTGGGGAGGACGCAGAAAGGTCGCAACTCCTCGCCAATGGTGATACGATGCGTTCCGCGATCAAACAAGTTGCCTCAGGTCGATTCGGCGTCACGTCCAACTTCCTAGCTGACGCAGATGAGCTGCAAATCAAGATGGCTCAGGGCGCGAAACCTGGAGAAGGTGGTGAGCTCCCGGGTCACAAGGTTTCGGCTTCGATTGCTCGTACTCGTCACTCGACCGCTGGCGTTGGTCTCATATCACCTCCCCCTCATCACGATATCTACTCCATCGAGGATCTTAAACAGCTTATTTACGATCTGAAGTGTTCAAACCCCCGCGCGCGCGTTTCAGTGAAACTTGTCTCAGAGGTCGGTGTGGGCATTGTCGCTAGTGGTGTCGCGAAAGCCAAAGCCGACCATATCCTGATATCTGGGCATGATGGTGGCACCGGTGCCTCTCGCTGGACCGGTATCAAGTATGCTGGTTTACCCTGGGAACTTGGCCTCGCAGAAACGCATCAAACTCTCGTTTTGAACGATCTCCGCGGTCGCGTAACAGTCCAGACAGATGGTCAGATTCGGACTGGCCGTGATATAGCAATTGCTTGCTTGCTTGGCGCAGAAGAGTGGGGCTTTGCCACAACCCCTCTCATTGCAATGGGTTGCACAATGATGCGCAAATGTCATCGTAAGTCTGTCTTTCTCCTGCACCCGAAATCTCTTGCTTACATATCCACAGTGAATACGTGTCCTGTCGGTATCGCCACTCAGGATCCTCAACTTCGAGCGAAGTTTTCCGGCCAGCCTGAGCAGGTTATTAACTTCTTCTACTATCTCGCGGAGGACCTCCGCGCCATCATGGCGAAGCTCGGGTTCCGCACTATCAATGAGATGGTTGGGCGTGCTGATATGTTGAAGATCGACGAGAAACTCCGCACTATCAAGACCGCTAGTCTTGATCTATCCGCCATGCTCAAACCTGCATGGCAGATGCGCCCTGGCGCCGCCACGTATCGCGTTCGCCAGCAAGACCACAAACTTTATATCCGCCTCGACAACAAGTTTATTGATGAATCGGAGCCTGCGCTCACCAAAGGTCTTCCTGTCTACATCGACTGCGAAGTGAAGAACATCGACCGTGCTCTGGGCACCTCCCTATCCCACCGTGTCTCTAAACTGTATGGCGAAGACGGCTTGCCCAAGGACACTATCCACATCTGCATGCATGGCTCTGCTGGTCAATCCTGTGGTGCATTCCTTGCTCCAGGCATTACGATTGAATTGGAAGGCGACGCCAACGATTACGTCGGAAAAGGCTTATCTGGAGGACGCCTCATTGTATACCCGCCAAAGCTGTCGACATTCAAAGCAGAGGAGAACATCATCATTGGCAATGTCTGCTTGTACGGCGCGACATCGGGCGAAGCATTCATTCGAGGTGTTGCTGCTGAGCGTTTCGCTGTTCGAAACTCTGGTGCGAACGCCGTTGTTGAAGGTACGGGGGATCATGCCTGCGAGTATATGACTGGTGGGCGAGTTGTAGTTCTTGGCACCACCGGTCGTAACTTTGCTGCGGGGATGAGTGGAGGAATAGCTTACGTTCTCGACATGGCTCACACATTCGCCTCCAAGGTTAACATGGAGATGGTAGAACTTGGAAAAGTTACAGATCCCAAAGAGATTGCTGCACTTCGTAGTCTTATCGAGGATCATCGTCACTATACCGGTTCAGAAGTCGCTAATCGCGTTCTCAACGATTTCCATCATCTCCTTCCTCTCTTCGTCCGGGTTATGCCTCTTGATTACAAACGAGTCCTAGAAGAACAGACTGTGAGAGAAAGGGAGGAAAGGTTACGCTTGAACGTTATCGATCTCGTTCCTTCCCGAACTGCCAGTCAGGTCGACCTCGCTTCAGAGGGTCTCGAAGACATTCTACTCCCCAAGGAACCTACTCCAAATGTTCTCACTGTCCCTAAACGCCATGAACCTGCTGTTGGCGACATAGAGGATTCCCTCGTCGACGAATCGGTCGCCAAACAACGAGTCCACAAACTGGACAAACTCCGGGGCTTCATGAAGTACCAACGACTTAACGAAGCGTACAGACCTCCTCGCAAGCGGGTCAAAGACTGGAAGGAGGTCTCCACCCGTCTCACGGAAAGCGAACTCAAATATCAATCTGCTCGTTGCATGGACTGTGGCGTGCCGTTCTGTCAGTCTGACACTGGATGCCCGATCTCGAACATCATTCCCAAGTGGAACGATCTGGTCTTCAAGGGTCAATGGAAAGATGCGTTGAATCGGCTCCTCATGACGAACAACTTCCCCGAGTTCACGGGACGCGTCTGTCCTGCCCCCTGCGAGGGTGCGTGTGTGTTGGCCATCAATGAACAACCTGTTGGCATCAAGAGCATTGAGTGCGCTATTATTGACAAGGTGGGTCTGCCCTGAGCGTGTACAGTTGGTCCACATTCTGAGCGTCTGCGATCCAGGGCTTCGAGATGGGATGGGTTGTCCCTAACCCGCCACCATTCCGGACAGGCAAGAAAATCGCCGTCATTGGATCTGGCCCAGCAGGGCTTGCCTGCGCTGATCAGCTGAACAAAGCTGGCCATTTCGTGACCATATACGACCGCAATGACCGCATGGGTGGCCTGTTAATGTATGGCATTCCCAAGTAAGCGGCTTCTTTCTTCGCCGTCTTGCATTGCTGAGCTAGTTTTAGCATGAAGCTTGACAAGGGAGTCGTTCAGCGGAGAATAGACCTCATGGCCGCTGAAGGCATTGTAAGCATTTTGAATATGTCATCCGTATCTGTGATTGATACCATACAAGACGTTCGTGTCAAATGCGCATGTTGGCGTCAACGTGGATGCGGCCGCCTTGCGTGAGGAGAACGATGCCGTTGTTGTCTGCACAGGTGCAACATGGCCACGAGACCTAAGGATTCCCAACCGAAACGCCGATGGTATTCACTTTGCCATGGAATACCTGCAGGTGTGCTGCTTTTTGTGTGGATCCACCCTCTACTAACTCCTTTTAGCTCAACACAAAATCCCTCTTGGACTCTGAGCTGAAAAACGACGCTTACATTAGTGCCAAAGGAAAAGACGTCATCGTGATTGGTGGCGGCGACACTGGTAATGATTGTATTGGTACAGCCATGCGGCATGGCGCCAAGTCCGTGACCAACTTTGAGTTGTTACCCCAACCACCCGGCTCGCGAGGAAGGGACAATCCATGGCCACAATGGCCTCGGTAGGTAGATTTCCGACGTTGATTTCCGCTGCGACGCTCATGATGTACGAAATGCAGCATATTCAGGACCGATTATGGGCACACCGAAGTTGCAGCTCATTTCGGCCAAGGTGAGTTGAACGTAAAGATAGATATGAGTGACTGACATGTCTTTAGATCCCCGTGAATACTGTATCTCTACCAAAGAGTTTGTTTTGGACGAGAGTGGCAAGCTCAAAGGACTGAACACCGGTGCGTATCTTGCATCGATATCTGGACGATGTTGGATTGACCATGATGACTCCAGTTCGCGTTGAATGGGCCAAAGATTCAGGAGGTCGCTGGAAGATGGAGGAAGTTCCTGGCTCGGATAAATTCTTCACGGCCCAGCTGGTCTTCCTTGCTCTGGGCTTCCTCGGTCCTCAAAGCGAAGTTATCAATGCCCTCGGTGTGAAACAGGACGGACGTTCAAATATCCAAACTCCTCCAAAAGTGTGTATGATCGCTGTGCATCTGAATCGAGTTTTGACGCCGTCCGTAGAAATACTCGACGAATGTTGAGGGTGTGTTTGCAGCTGGGGACTGTCGTCGCGGGCAATCACTTATCGTTTGGGGCATCCAGTGAGTGACTTCAAACGACATAGATTGCAGACACTCATGATAAACCTTTAGGGAGGGTCGTGGTGCTGCCGCTGAAGTGGACTCTTGGTTAAGCAATGGCGCGACCCGGTTGCCGTCTGCTGGTGGTATCAAAGCTAGGGCAAGTATAGATCGAGCTTATGTGTCGTGGTCTTGACTTATGGTTTGAAATAGACATTTGTACCGCCCCCGAGCAAGCTGCCCAGCAACGTGAAGGTCGAAGCTTGATCGCTTTCAAAAGGGCGCTGATGAGATCGTAGGATCGAAGCGCGAGGGCTGTCATCTAGGAGAAGTTGCATTTTGAGCGCGGGTGGAAGGCTAGATCTTGGTTTGTCGTATCTGGTTTAGCAATCGTTGTATGCTTGGTTCCAAGGGACTCGTATATGGTCATGTGGACTGCATGGATGTTTACGCACACTTATGATTTTTGATGTATGTAGAATTTGATCTAAATGCAAGACGAGTTCGCAACGCTGGTTGTGGTCAAGATTTAGAATTACTAGGTGTGGCATTAGTACCAATAAAACATGCAACAAGGGTCGACGTAGGGACACAACTAAATCATATCACTTGATTCGTTATACATGTAGCACTCTATTCTCCGTAGATGCGAGCGGAACCTTTGCCCCACTTTTCCATGACGGCACGGCCACCTTGAGTCGGCTGTGTGAAGGCGACTTGGCCTTTTGTAGGGTCAAGGGGACAACCATGTACAAAGGTAGCAGCAGCAGCAGATAGCAAGTGGGTTGCGATGCCTTGACGGCGGTGGGCTGAGGGGACGAATAGTCGGGGTATTCCAAGTGGTGTGGGTATTGGGCTAGGATGACAAAACAAGCCAGAACTAGGATCAACAACTACCAGGGATTGTGTCTGATTATCTTGGGTATCGACGGTGTCTTGGGGGGCAGCGATCGCCATAGCGGTCGAGATGCGTTGGGCAATAACGCAGCCAACGATCTTTTCGCGATGAGAGTTTGACGCGGGGAGTAGGAATATGTATGCTTTAGAACACTTGAGGACTGACTGTGTCAGGGGCGGGGAGGCCAGTGTTAGGTTGATAGTTTCGAGCAAGTGGGTGAGCTAGGCTTGCGGTCAACATGGCGCGTGGATGCTACAAAGAGCCGACCTTTGTTCCTATCTTTCCACCCACGCTCGCGGGAAAGCAGATGATGCGGCCGATGGTGGCATCTCTTAGCCTGACGGCAGAGGCGACTTCGTCCACGTTGGCCTTGAGAGCCTCGCGTTCCTCGTCCTTGCCCCACTCCATGCCCCTCTGTACCCGGGCACAGTGAGAGCGGTGTAGGGCCTCGTCGTCTGGTGCGCCCCTCGTGTAAGATAGACTGCAGAGTGAGCATGTCCTCAAGACTGAGGTTTCGAGTGCAAAGTGGAGCTGTGTGAGCTGCTGAGTGCGCTGTGGTGGTCTGCGTGGACGTTTTGTCTGGTTTTCGGACGAGAGAGACCGCCTGGGACGGGCGGAGTAGGTCCGGGTCATGGGTGACTGAGGCTACGCTACTCTCACGTCACGCGCTCAATTTGCGCTCAATGTCTACTACTTGTTCGGTCGAATTTTGGACTCGACCATCATGTCTGTCCCCAACATTCCTTATCTTCCCCTCGCTCTCGACAACGATCCTTTGTCCCCAGCCTCTGCAGGCTTCAATACCCCACCCGTAGAGATGGAAAACATACTACCCATACCCAGGGGTGGCCCCCGCTACCCACAGGAGAACAGCGAGTTCCGCGACTCGGTGACGTCCCAAACCACATTCCAGACAGCGCCGTCCGCCGTCAACTCCTCTGTCTATGCCCTCCGCCCCGATTCCGGCGCTCCCTCCGAGCTCGCACAGTACAAGGACGAACCAGTGTCGACCACCACTCCTTCCGACCCCCCTCTTTACCTTGCCCAGAAACGCCTCGTTTATGCTTCCCCGCGCAAGAAGCTAAGAAATAGGATCCTCCTCTTTGGATCCATTGCAGCCGTTATCGTCGTCCTCGCCGTCGTCATACCTGTGTATTTTCTCGTCATCAAGCCAAAGTCGCCCACCAATGCTGCTGCGTCAGTTCCGAGCACTTCGTCGTCCGGGTCCGGGACTGGCAGCAACGCCATCGTGACGGGAGGAAACGGTAGCACTATTACGACCGAAAATGGCACCACCTTCACCTATATCAACGAGCTTGGCGGCAAGTGGTATTGGGATCCGAACGATCCCTTTAACAACAATGCCCAAGCGAATTCCTGGACTCCCCCTCTCAATCAAACGTTTAATTTCGGTGTAGACAAGGTCTTTGGGTCCGTCTTATTTTTTCGCAACGGCTCGTCTTCTTTGTCTGATATGTGGTTTATCACTAGTGTCAACCTCGGCGGTTGGCTTGTTACAGAACCAGTGAGTTCTCGACATCCCCCCTTCGACTCGAGCTAACCCCCCTTCGCAGTTCATGCAAGTTTGCCATTACATATATCTGTTTTTTTTTTGCATTGTTAACGTCATTGGTCAGTGTACCTGCCCTCTATGAAAAGTATCAACATACGACACCTCAGGCCATCGATGAATGGACATTGAGTGAAGCAATGGCAGCCGACTCTGCCAACGGTGGACTCAATCAGTTAGAGACTCATTACCAAACGTTCATTGTGGGGACTTTTAGAACAGGCTTTTCTCGCTTCTTACCCTATCCATAGACAGAGGAGGATTTTGCGCAAATCGCAGGTGCGGGGCTCAACTTTGTCAGAATCCCTCTTCCATACTGGGCCATCGAAACACGTTCTGGGGAACCCTTCCTCGCCAAAACTTCTTGGAAGTAAGTTTCGCAAAGAAGCCTCTTTCCCCTTGACTGACATGTCAAAGGTACTTCCTGAAAGCGATTCAATGGGCTCGTAAATATGGGATTCGCATAAATCTTGACTTGCATGCCCTTCCGGGTAGTCAAAATGGTTGGAATCATTCTGGGAAACTCGGTTCCATCAACGTCCTTAATGGACCCATGGGATTGGCAAACGCACAGCGATCCTTGGATTATATTCGGATCATTGCCGAATTCATCTCTCAGCCCGATTATCGTGACGTTGTGGTCATGTTTGGAATAACCAATGAACCTCAGGGAAGCACGATAGGCCAAAGTGCACTGTCCAAATAGTTGGTGTCGTGTTCCACCGAACGTCGCGTTTGCACAACTAATTCTTTTCTAGCTATTTCCAAGCATACCAAGACGTCCGGATGGCATCCGGTATTGGGCAAGGAAACGGTGCTTTTATATCCTTGCATGATGGTTTCTTCGATCTCTCAGAATGGGCTGGTTTCATGCCCAACGCCGACCGCATCTCTCTTGATGAACACCCTTACATTTGCTTCGGTCCTCAGTCTGCTGCCGCAATGTCGACATACGCTCAGACTCCTTGCAATACTTGGGCTGCGAGTTTCAATACATCGATGGGTGCTTTCGGTCTCACGACCGCAGGTGAATTCAGTAATGCTGTCATGGACTGCGGGCTGTGGGTGAACGGCGTGGGTCTCGGCACGCGCTACGACGGAACTTTCGCCGGCGACTGGCCTGTCGTTGGTAGTTGCACTCCTTGGACTGACTGGCAAAATTGGAACACCACAATGAAGACGGACATTATGAACTTTGCCCTGGCAAGTATGGATGCTCTTCAGGTATGTGCATTCCCATTGTGCTCAAATCACCCCGGAATGAAACACGCACTCCAGAATTGGTTTTTCTGGACTTGGAAAATTGGTGCCTCTTCGCTTAGTGGCGTAGTTGAATCGCCGCAGTGGTCATATTCCCTTGGATTACAAAATGGCTGGATGCCCCGTGACCCTCGCACTGCCTCTGGAGTATGTGCAGATCAAAAATTATGGAGTCCCCCGCTTCAGCCCTGGCAGACAGGTGGGACGGGTGCAGGTCAGATCCCCGCCTCCGTCAGCCAAGAATACGCCTGGCCACCTGCTAGCATTAGCAATGCTGGAGCAGTGACTGCACTCCCCTCCTACACACCCACTGGTGCTGTCCCCACGTTGCCACCACCTACCTTCACTGTCAGTTCCGGCAAGTCCGTCAAAACCGCGAACGCTGGTGACGGATGGCAAAATCCCTCTGACACTGCTGGGGGGATGGTGGGCATTGCGACATGCAGTTACCTCAACCCGTGGATTGGCCCGAGCGCAAAGCCACCTTCCCCTTTGTGCCAAAGCG
>JBBPRM010000441.1:0-17391 GCA_038092995.1 Xerocomus minutiporus | reverse complement strand
ATAAGTGCAAAACCTCCTGGCGCAGGAACCGGCCCAGGATACCGCTCGATTCTCCACTGCAGCCAATTAAGTGAGTCGTGCCTTCAGATAAAAGTGGGAAACGACCGTACCACATCGTCAGTCGAGTTGAGTCGAACGAATTCTTCATCGTCATCGGCACCCACAGGGGAGCTTCCGATTTGGGAGATGATTCTGGAAAGTCCACGAGTGGGATTAGCCATTGATAGGCTGTAGTAAGAAATCGGGGGATGAAGGAAGCTTTTGCGCGCTCCCATTCACTTTATAGTGAACCCATTCGTGGCTGGCGTGACAACGGCCGCAGTACTACTTCAAGGTTTCAAGAGCCACCACAAGTTTGTCACGCCTCGTTTCCACCATAATGTCCGCTGGCTGGAATTTTCCTTGGAGTAAAGGCTGGCTGCGCTGTTATCCGGATCATTGCTCCACCATGCTCCCTGAATCTCGGTGAGAGCTCTGGACCACGCTGTCAGTTTGCTTGATTTGTACTTGAGTTGACCGTCGGAACGCCAGGATCAACACCCTGAACCCTCGAAGGATGCGGACCCAATATGTTGAGCCAATGTGATGCCGTTTCACAAACACGAGATGGGTGCATTCCTGCGCCCGTATCAGATGATCTGGGGTTCCTACACGGGCCGTGCAGATAGTAATCTCCGGGGACAAAAGAGATGACCAGAGGATGGAGTTACATCCGCCTGTCGATAAGTGATGCTTGGTCGGGCGTGTACGTCTCTGGGTTGATGCCCAGTCCCTGCAGAACCATTGGTAGTCATTTCACATATAAGTGATCATCCTCATCATAAGAATCTACTGAAATGTTTTGTCAGTGTTTGCATTTGGCGATATTATCACTACAGAGCGGAAAGTGTCGATGAATTGATGTCCTTGGCAGAGTGCTTGTCTTTTGTTAGTTGGTTGACCGTAGTTTCCATGTTGCTCGCAAAAAGCCTCAGTTGCAATCACACCGCCATTGCATGGAGTACGGCTCTTCATCCTCCCACAGGGGGGCAAGTTATTCAATCACTTGCGCGTCCGTGCGACGATGGTGGTTCGTCTAGTGGAGAAACAAATGGAATGTCGGCGTTCATGGGTGTTGGTGAGGAATGAACTTTCTAAGAGACGTGTTCGCGACGAGTGTTAACGTGGAGGCTGGTATTCACCGAGAAAAGACGAAAGAGAGCATGCAGATCCAGTATGGAGACGAGCTGGAAGAGCAGAATGATGGACAAATGATGGAGACGGTGCGCTGGAATAGCAGCAGTGCGACGCGGCGCTGACCAAGCTGACACTGTCACACACGAATTGAAAGTAGATCGAGCCAGGTGCGATTGTTGACTACAAGGTCAGGATGATCACTTATACGTGAAATGACTGCTAATGGTTCTGCAGGTTGAACTGGACATCAACCAAGAGACGTACACACCCGAGCAGGTGTTGACCATGGTGAGGATGGCTGACGGTCTGACTCAGCATCACTTATCGACAGGCGGATGTAACTCCATCCTCTGGTCATCTCTTTTGTCCCCGGAAATTAGCTGCGCGTGTAGGAACCCCAGATCATAGATCTGATACAGGCGCAGGAATGCACCCATCTCGTGTTTGTGAAACGGCGTCACATTGGCTCAACGTATTGGGTCCGCATCCTTCGATCGAGGGTTCAGGGTGTTGATCCTGGCGTTCCGACGGTCAACTCAAGTACAAATCAAGCAAGCTGACAGCGTCGTCCAGTTGGGGCTCTCGTTAAGATTCAGGGAGCATGGTGGAGCAATTATCCGAATAACAGCGCAGTCAGCCAAGGGAAATTCCAGCCAGCGGACATTATGGTGGAAACGAGGCGCGGCAAGCTTGTGGTGGCTCTTGAAACCTTTGAGGTAATGCAGCCGTTGTCACGCCAGTCACGAATGGGTTCACGAAAGCCATAAAGTGAATGGGAGCTCGCAAAAGCTCCCTTCATCCGCCAACCTCTCATTACAATGGTTAATCATGATACTGATGGACTTTCCAGAATCTTCTCCCAAATCGGAAACTCCCCTACGTGTGCCCTTTTCCTCGGAGGTCATGAATTTGTTCGCATCCACTCCCAGCTTGGAGCTGCGATTGTATGGTCGTTCCCCACTTTTATCTGAGTGCATGGCTCACTTGATTGGCTGCAGTGGAGAATCGAGCCGGTTCCTGCCCCAGGAAGATTTACACTTAGTGTCGGCCATATTCCCTGTGGAGCGTTGCAGCAGGTTGCGTCTGGGCAGGCGGTCATTTGTAGTGATCAAGAAAGGAGGGAGGTGACATGGCGCCTGGTCCGCAGATTTGCCCCGAACATATACACGTGAGTAACACCAGTTCCTTCAGAGTGATTCCGATCTGCCGCTAAACCATTCTGTTCAGTATTCATGCGGGTTACTCAGACCTTGTATGGACCATTGCAGAAGAAGCCAATACCGCTTCAAAAGTGCTTGTTTATCTCCTTTCCGATATTGCCACCTACTGATTCGTGTCACAGATTGTGATCAATCAACTCACAGCACCAGCCCCAGACACTCAATTGTTCAGATTGGAGGTAGCTCCTGGACGTTACAGAATCATCCCCCATTTCTTTCCCACTACGGGTGTCGCAAACCCAGGGCCTAACCCTGATCAAACTGTTCAGCTCAACCAGCCTAACCAAGTTGTACGGTCGTCCCCCACTTTTATCTAAATGCATAGCTCACCTAATTGGCTGCAGTGGGATGTCCAGGAGCATCCTGGTGGCGTAGGATATCGACTTAGTATCTCCAGCTTCCGCTTCACCGGAGTGCTGGCGTGTGAAGCCGGATCGCCAGTCATTGCTACTGATGTCCCAGGGAGCGAGCAGGCATGGTTCATCTACCTCAGAGATGTCCCGAACACATACACGTGAGTGACAACCGGTTCCTTCATAGCGATTCCGATCTGCCGCCAACCGTTCCGTTCAGTATTCGTCCGGTCTGCAACGAAGCCCTTGCATGGACCGTTGTATGTGAAGACAATGCATGGATCGTAGATGAAGACAATGCGTGGACCGTTGCAGATGGAGCCAATGCAGCTTCACAAGTGATTGTTTATCTCCTTCCCGATATCGCCGCCTACTGATTGATGTCGCAGATTGTGATCAATCCACTCCAAGAAACAAGACCAAACCTGGACACTCAATTGTTCCAATTGGTCAAATATTAGGAGGACAACTGTCCTCCGCCCCAATTGCCTTGAATGCCGTGCCTCGTTGCTGAAGTTGTCCTATGCCGAATCAGAGTTTCGTTCATGCAAAAGTTGTAGGATATAAGGATTAGCTAGGGAGAATCAAGTTGCGTTGAAATGCCAAATTCTTGTAGGCTACACTAGATCGCCCGTGGTTCTCGTTGGAATCGACTTCGTCAGCCTGAGGACGACGAGGGTAGTCATTCTTAGCCACTGGGCTCGACGGCGCATGCGAGACAGCTTGAAACCGGCGGATGACTTCTGATGTGTGCACATACGGAGGCAGAATGAACTGAAAACGCGTCAGCAAGAGCTGGCCGGTCTGACTCTACGGTAACGAGGTACGAGTGAAGCAGCAGAGCTTCTGACAAGCGAGGGAAATTAAAGTCTTGGCGCAGCGCGCCTCTCTTTCGCGCCACTCCCCGCACTCGCTGGCTCATCAAGTAGCGCAGCTCGCGCTCGAGTTTTCATCCCGCCGACCGACTGCTGCCGCCGGACTACGTCCCCAACTCTAGACTGGTCCGCATTATCGAGTCCCTGCTCCACGTGAACGTTGACAAACTATGTACTAAAATGAGACCGAACCCGTCATCATTCTGAACAGCATGTCCCATTGGCGCTCTGCAATTGACTCCAGCCTGTCAATATCCACCTCTGATTCAAGCACGTCGTCTCCATACTCGATCTACATGTTCTCTTTCCTCTTTTCTCGGTGAAAACCAGCCTCCACGTCAACACTCGTCACGAACACGTTTGGCGGCAGCGACGGGTGTGACGACGGTGATATCAATCGTGGCATTACTCGCAGATGCAGTAGCTGTTCCGCGAATACGATCTTGGGCGGAAGTGGCGTATTTATGAGCGACTTGAAATTCTTGGTCATGTTCTTGTTAGGAAGAGACAGCGACATGAGCGCAGGCATGGCGTGTCCCCCCATCTTCGCTTGCGTCGGGCACCTGTCCATATTTATCCTACACCACCGCATTCGCACCAGACACGGCCGTCCTCGCATGCAGCATCGTGCTCGTGCATCCGCTTGAGTCGTCGCCATAGATTCCGTGATCGTGTTTGTGGTGTACCATACCCCGGAGGAACAATTGTGGCACTAGTAAAGGAACAGTCACGATGTGGAATGGAACACGACATTTGCGTGGGTAGTGCAGACGGCGTTGTTTTTATACGTGCTTTCGGGGCCTCTGCTTGCCGGACAAGCGGCGTCGCAAGACGCGAAGACGCAGCCGATTCTGATTCGGTACTCGTCCTCTCTGTGTTGGGCTCTGCGCTCGGCGGACTCGATGACGACAAGGGTTGTTTCCGTTTGCGCGACGCAATAGGCGTGCAGGGGCGTCAAGCACGTCTATGCTACTCAGCTTGTTGTCATACCTCCAACAGTGACTGACCAAATCAGATCGCCGTCTCTAAGGATGCCCAGTAGCTCAACGCCATCGATGAACAGGTGCAGTAAGCGGGGCGAAAAGTCGTGCAGGGGTATGGACGTGCAGAGGGCGACTGTTTGGGCTGAGCGTGAGGGGGAACCACGCCTTGGCAGTGGTGGATTGGCGGATATCCTCACCCGCATGATGCAACATGGACAGGATTATGAAACATTAGTCTGGGACAAGCCGCTGATGAGTCGAAGTTCATGTTGGCATACCCAAGGTTCCCACGCTCCGGTCTTACCAATTTTCGATCGTCCCTATCCGATTCCCAATTTCGACTCCGTGCTTGAGCAAGCGAACTTTGGCGTTGCTCTTTGCTTCAGCCCACTCTGCGTTCCTGCCAGCATCACAACCTCCCGACTTTTCGCTCCCGCCCACCGCTCCCACTCGCAGGGCAACATCCTGTCTATAGTCCGTTGCACACTCTACGTCGGCGTGAGAGCGCTCTCCTGCTCGGTGCCCAACCCACCCTCATACTCCTCTAATCACATCATCATGTACTCATTCCTCGTCTCACGACAGCGGTCGATACGTACAGCCTCTGTCGGACATTCAAGCACCTCAGATACTATGTGCATTGAGGTTCGTATACAGTACAACTAGGGATTGCTGAAACCTGACTACTACGCTCAAAACCGCACCAAGTTCCTGATGTTCTGACCAGGCCGGACATATGTAATATCATCGCAACACAACTACCCAAGGACAAGTACAAAGCCTCTCGAACGTAAGAAGCGCAATGATGGGAAATCAGGGAAATTGCGTGCGGGCCCAACGAGCAGCAGAAACCAGCTCAGTCAGGGAAGCTGCGAAGACCGATTTAGTCTGTTTCCAGAGGTAGATAAAGGGAGGTGCATGCCTTTGGTCTCATCCCAATTACGTGGCTTCGAACCACAGTGAGGATTGACGAACACCAAACTACTAGGTATAATGGCAAGGATAGCCTGAAGATGGTCTTTGATTTCTTGATCGCTGGGGACACGTGGAGAGCGGATGTTATAAACACCGGGGCCAATCCAGTACTCGTACCCCCCGAAGGGTTGCAATAATTCCATGTCGCTCGTGGAGAACGCGAAGGAAAGGACATCAGCGTCGAGGCGTTTGATAGCCTTTGGGATCTTGCCATCGTTGCCAAAGTCAGAGTAGCATAAATGGCAGTGGGTTTGAGTCTCATCACTAACACCCGCTGTCACGAGCTTGAAGGCGTCAACAGCCCATTTCAGGTACTCTTCCTGGTCAGAGCGACGAAGAGGCACCTAGCATAGATATTAGACAGTTCGCGCATGTACCCCTTTAATGCACTCACGCTCGGGAGAGCTGGCTCATCAACGTGAATAACAGGGATACCAGCATCCTCAAGATCCTTGACTTCGTCGCGAAGTGCCAACGCGAGCTGCTGCGATTGCAGTTTGCGTGACACATCTTCGCGAGGGAACGCCCAGTTCGCTATTGTGACAGGACCAGTAAGTATGCCCTTCATGGGTTTCTTGGTGAGGCTTCGTGCGTAACTGGTCCAATACACGGTTATAGGCTCGGGGCGGCTAATATCAGAGACGATGATTGGGGGCCGGACATAGCTGCGAAAACAACCATCAGGTCAAGCTGACAATGCAAGTCGAACCACTTACCGATTACCGTAGGACTGAACCCACGCATCCTGGGTAAAGACAATGCCTTTCAAACGTTCGCCAAAGTATTGAATCGCGTCGTTTCTCTCTGGTTCTCCATGAACGAGAATGTCAAGACCGACACTCTCCTGGAAGCTAACGACGCGTTGGATTTCCTTCTTGATGATTTCCTGATATTCATCGTCAGTGATCTCACGCTTGCCGAGCCTGGCGCGAGCATTGCGGATTTCTTTGGTTTGCTTTGGGGAAGAAGTCAGAACGACGTCACGCGCATCGCGAGTGATACAACACCCACTGGGAAGGTACCCATGGTGGTTGTGGGGAACTTGGGTAGTTGAAGCTTTTTGGCTTGAACCTCTTTGCGAACGGCAAATGGACTCTTTCTGTGGTCCAATTCAGGCTTGATGGCAGCGACACGCTTGCGGACCGCTTCATCAGACGTATGCTCGAATTCGCGACGCAAGTTAGCAATAGAAGTTTTATTCGCCTCCAAAGCAGCTGCGGCATCAGCATCCTGTGGATTAGTAAGGAGGCTAGCGATGGCCGAGACTTCTGCAGCCTTTTCCAGTGCGAAGGAGAACCAGTCTTTCTCCTCCGGGGTCAAACTATTCTCGTTGGCTAAGGTTACAGGGGTGTACAAGAGGGAGGACGATGTCGCAATGATGACGCGGTCTTGTCCAAGAGCAGTAATGGCCTTCTGTCCTTGCTCGATTGCTGCGGTAAAGTCGGCCTTCCATATGTTTCTCCCGGAAACGACACCAAGAGAGAGAACGATTTGGGTAGCTTTGATCGCTGCTAGTACATGATCGAGCTGTTCCGCTGCTCGAGACAGGTCGATGTGGAGACCAGAAATGGGAAGCTTGGCGATAAAGTTCACGTTGGAATCCAGGCGAGCAAAGTATGTCGTCAAAACGATTTTCGGAGCGACTGGGGCCAGTTCAGCGTATACGGTGGCATACTCCTTGTCAAGATTCGCAGCCTCATCAAGAACAAGGTTTGGCTCGTCGATCTGGACTGATTCGACACCAGCAGCCTTGAGCTCCGACAACAATTGTTTGTATATGGGCAAAATCTTGGGAAGTAACGAGATAGGCTTAAAGTCGGCCTGCGCTTCCTTGGCAGCCTTTCCGAGGAAGAGGTAAGATATTGGTCCCAGAACCACCGGACGGGTAGCGACTCCCAGAGCCTTGGCTTCGTTAAACTCCTGAAGAGGTTTGTTATATAATAGCTTGAACTCGGTCTCCTGGGAGAGCTCTGGAACGATATAATGATAGTTGGTGTCGAACCTACCGGGCAGCAGTAAGTGATATGGTCAAAAGTAGTGTAGATCGGGTTACTAACCATGGCTTCATTTCGCATGTATTGACACCACCAGTTTGACGTCCGCGAGCCAGTGCGAAATATACATCGAGGGCGGACAGACCAAGTCCGACATAGCGCTTTGGGATGACGTTGAAAGCCGTGGAATGATCCAAGATGTGATCGAAGAGACTGAAGTCTCCGCTGATCAAACATGAGCAGGAACATAAATCAACGAAACAATCGACGAACCTGGGGATCAAGTCCACCCCTCGCTCCTTCAGGTTGATCCAGTTGGTTTTTCGAATATCAGCGGCGGCTTTCTGGAGTTCGTCTTCGGAGATGGGTTTCCTCGTGTCCCAATAGGCCTCCATGGCCTTTTTGACTTCACGGTTTGCACCTGGGTGGGGTTAAGTGAGCGGAGAACTAGATATAGCTAGTGGAGGAGTGCAGCACCGATGCGAGGGAAGCCAAGGACACTGGAAAGCACCATCTTGGATGAGGGAAAGAATGAATGAGATGGGTGACACGCGGGCGTGATTTTGAGATATCTGTGCCGCCTGATCTGAGTCGACGATTGGCCCAGGCCTGAATCTTAACGAGAGCTCCAACTGGACCCACGCTGTCAGTTTGCTCGATTTGTACATGAGTTGACTGTCGGAACGCCAGGATCAATACCCTGAACCCTCGAAGGATGCACCCAATACGTTGAGCCAATGTGACGCCGTTCCACAAAGGTGTAATGGGTGCATTCCTGTACCCGTATCAGATGATCTGGGGTTTCTACAGGTGCAGATAATGTCCGAGGACAAAACAGGTTTCCGATATTCATGAACGTGCGATGGATGCCCAGAGCGCGCGAACCGCCCCTATGATAATCGAAAGCCGCATAAATTAGGGAGATAGACAAGTCTGAAGGACGCTCAGATGACCAGAGGATGGCGTTACATCCGCCTATCGATTAGTGATACATCGCTAGACCAAAGGCACTGTGTACATGCCAACCCTACCTGTTATTGAGATCCACGGCTTATCGGGAAGGACGTGCTCAAGACAGCGTGGGTTACGCCTCCTTCATCCAGGCTTCAGATGATGGGTTCGATCTCATATCAGTTTGTCAGTGTCAAGTGGAGCAGGGAGATGATGCGGGCCAGAGGCCAACCTCGTGATGCAGGTTTCTGATAGTTCCACCGAGGCATCCCAATTTTGACAGTCTGCCAGCAGATTTTGTCACAGAGCTACAGAGTCCTTGGGCGAACGGGACGTAGAGCACAAAAGTCACGGAGAAGTAGACTCTCGGAGAAAAAAAAAGATAATCTCGTGAAAGTATCAAAGCACGTCCAGCACGCCCACACCCTGTATCAACCCATCCAAAGTCGCCGACGTGATCTCCTCTACCTGGACAGTGATCAAACTCTCCGTAGCGATCCTCCTGTATTCTGCCACGTTCCGTCGGGTGGGTGTCAGTAAGAGCGCACCGAACAATTGCCTTAGTCGAGCGAGGAAGTGGTAGACACGCATCTGCGCGTCCATCCGCGGCACAGTCAAAGGAGACGGGAGCGATGCAAAATCCAGAGGGTCTGCATACGAGGTACTGGAAAGGTCTGGGAATGAATCGAATGGTGTCATCTCTACCATGTTTCCGGCAGCATGTCGGTCGAGAAGAAAGTCTATCCATGGATGAACGAGATAGAGAGATTCCAGCTGCGTGAGATTTTGCCTAGTCTTAATCTCGACATCCCCAAGTGCACCAGCCTGCGCACGAAATACGAGCTCTGACCCATCCTGATACAATTCTAATCTTGAATCCAAGGCACGGAAGCTTCATCCGGTGTCCTGCAAACAATGGTGTGGGCAATCCATCCACTTGGTCATACAACTTTGTGACCAGCTCAAGATCAAGTGAGGAAGCACGCAGCCTGGTAGTGATGGTATCAATCTCGGCATTGGTGATCACTGGTGGGATGTGTGAGGTCAAGGGTTGGCTGAACACGTCAATATTGGTTGGAAGACAGCTGTTGAAGCTGCCAGATATCCCGCTCCATGCAAGGATGTTTGTGTCCCCCGAACTCATGAGTAGCTGAGACAAGAGTTGTCCCAGGGCCTTGTCTCCCTCGCCATATGTGACTGGTAAGGTCATTGAGAAAATTCCTAGTAATGAGTAAGCGTCATCCTCGACCCGTGTCGTCTGTCGTGTGGAGGCCAGGCGAAGTTTCCGCCATATGTCATTCAACCCAGGCCGGAGTGCCATCAACACTTGTCCCGAGATACCTGTTGCCTTCTCCATCTCCGAGATGATCTTGGGTGACTCCTTGTGGCTGTAAATAGCGAGACCCAAGTATGGTGTCCAATCCTTGGTGTAGATCCGGACCACCTTTGACGCGTGATATTCCTGCAACGTCCACCCACGCGAGTTCCATATGCTCATTATCAGAGCACCGAGCACCGCTAGTCGATCAACATCACAAAGGAAGATGATGGTCATCGCAGACCCCTCGTACCACCTGAACATGCTAACGAGCGCTTCTTGGAGTACGAAATGATCCCCTTTATCGACACAGCAAGTATCGCACCATGCCTAGTTGAATCCCTCCTCTCGTACGATTTTGCAAAACATTTGAAGTTTCTCGTGAGTGGGAAACGCCTCGAGGTCGTACACCACAGTTTTGATAACCTTTTCGTACAAAGGTTCTTTGCCCTCCCACGTATGCGAGAACGTGGCATAACGGTAGAATTCCCCAACTACTTGTTCGATGAGAGCGTGATCGATGTGTGTGGTCATGGACACGATGAGTTTTGCAAAGGCTGACGTCGATTCGAATGCGGCAGCCTGCTCTGATTTGTTGCACAGACGACCAGATAAGGCATCGATGTGCACTAATGGCGAATCGCAAATGGCATTCTTGATAGATGTGCGAATAGCTTTCGTCGTCTGTTCTGGCCGAACATAGTGACGAGATTGCTCTACAAGGGTATATCAGTGGAAGAATATCCGTATGTTGTGATTACCCTCACCACGAATCTCTGGATCGGATGATTCTGACATCTTCGAGAGCATTGTCTCGAATGCGTCTGTTGCGTCTTTATGGTGTCGCATACCAAGTAGCGCTGCATACTTTCTCTCCTAACCCGATGAAGAGCATGAAGCAAGCTTGATGACCTGAACAGTGCCCATTAGCATGGACGAACTTGAACGAACCGACAATGGACTACTTCATTTGCGTCGTTCAAAACATCCTCCCACTTTCCTTGTTCTGCGTATGCCCTGCTTCGCTTAACAAGCAAGTCTTGCGGGCTAGCAGGGTCTAGTGACAATGCAGCTGTGTACTGTGAGACCGCCTCGTCATATTGTTTAGCATCCACGGCACTATCCCCAAGGTCCTCTAGTTTTCTGCGGCAACGATATTTAAAGTCTGATCACTGCGTCAGTGTCGCATTTATTGGAAGGGTAGGTAGAACATTAGCTCACCAGAAACCCACGTCTTGACGGGCTCGGTCATATTGATCTCTTGATTCACCATGCGCAATACAGACTTGCCACCCTCCTTCATGGAACCCGCTGCGAAGAGGGCCTTACAAAGGCGTTGTTGGATTGTGATCGCAATATCGTCAAATCTCCATCCAGAGATCTGTAAGAAATCAGGATCAATTTCGATACATGGCAAGAGAATTGGGAATATACCAATGAGACTATCAGCGATGGTTGACGAGTGCGGTTACGCAGTGTAATTCGCGCGTCTTCGAACGACTGAATCACAACCTTGTAGTTGTTGCTCTCCATATGCAGGTTCCCGTTGAGAAGGTGCATATATGCCTATTTGAAACATCAGTAGTGACGCCACTGGATAGGACATCGTTCACGTGCCTGGACTACATATAACGCTGGGTCCACCGACACGTCAGTAATGAGGTCATCCATGCGTGATATCACACCGACATGCTCTCCGGTCATGGAGAGAACAACAGCCTGAAAAGGGAAGAAGTTGAAAGAGGATCAAGGCTGGGCGGAATCGCGTACCTTGATGAGAAGAAGGGTACCATGTTTTGAAGGAAAATGCTGGGACGCAATGTCGCACACCTGAAATCCCTTGTGTTTTTCCCCCTTGCCGATATGGGCCACACACTTTGCAATGTAGCCGATGACGGATCACTTGATTTTGACGGACTTGGTTTAACATGGTGTCAGTGTCTACATATACGAGGGAAGAGCAACAAGCACCTTATCGGCGTCGACGAGTGCTGCATCCCACTGTCCCAGGCCCGAACAAGAGCTCAACCAGCAGGTACCGAGTTGACCGCGTTTCCATGCATTGAGTGCAGCACCGTCAATATGAAGTTCTGGCTGGAATGTGAAGTAACACTGAGATGTAGTACAGATGGATTGAAGACGGGACACGAAACGTACCAAGGTGAATATGACAGAAGATAGGTCTTTCACGATGATTTTTCTCCCACAAACAATTACAAGGAGTTGGCCATCTGAAGAGCATGCAATTGAACGTATGTCCTTCAGCTCCAACGACCCCGCGAGCCTGTCCCGAGGCGTGAGCTGCGACCCCGAGTGGTAAGAGTGCCCCGACGACAGTACTACCCAAGAACTAGTAAGAGGTGGACAGAGGAGGCTCCTCGGCTAGTCAGGGTGTAGTGGGTGGGCTCGCTGGGAGTTGCCTGGGTACCGGCGAGGTATTCATCAATGGGGCAAAGCCACAGCCGTCGAGAATTGGGATGGAAGTAGGGTAGTAGAGGGACCGCGGAAAGGTATATGCGAGTTGGAACGAAGCCGCTGCTTACTAATGCCTACACTCATCCAAAGTCATGTCCAAGAACTACCTTAGGGCCAATACAGATTGAAATGTCTATATGTGTTCTTGTTTGTCCCAAGCAGCTGTGAGTTCGGCTTCTCAGCAAGCCGTAGTTGGCGCTTGAAATTCCACAAACCTTCTTTCCCTTGTACATACCCAATGGCCAGCCTAGACTCTCGCCACGCCTTCCTACACCTTCTCTACCACCAACTTGTCAACGTACTCCAACTCTTAGAAGACTACTACTCTCTTCTCATGACTGACTCAGAAAACAAGCAAGCGAAATGGTCTGATGCTGAGACCGCCTCCTTTGTCAACTTCCTCCATGAACACCGTGCTGAGAGAGGTGAAGAGGGTTTCAAGCCAGTGACCCTCAAAGCAGCTGTTACATATCTTCATGACAAACATCCGAATGAGACCCCCAAGAGCATCAGTAGCGTAAAATACATCAGCAAATTCACAATGATCTATGCACCACTGGACAGGTGATCACAGGTCTCATAGGGCTACATGAAGGTCCCCCATTGTACATGGGATCTACAGGGATAGCACAGCACCACAGGCTGTACAGGTGATTTGTCAGCATGTACAGCGTGCACAGAACAGAAGTGGCTGTACAGTCTTGCACAGCGGCTACAGATGGCACAGAGATTAGTAGGCCAAGAAGTACTAATAAATTTTGTGGGGTTTTTTTTCTTGCACTAACCCGCTCGAATTTTGTGAAAACAAATGGTATTTTGTAGTCTACATAGTATGGAGTTTCCTGAAGGGTTCATGCCACCCGAATTAAAAGGCAAAGTCCTACGACTCCTACGCACCTTATATGGCCTAAAACAAGCAGGATTAGCTTGGTGGCGCACATTGGATAAATCCATACAAGAGCTAGGATTCACTCGGCTCAAAACAGATGCCGGAATCTTCATTTATCGCAAAGGTACTGAGCTTGTACTAGCGATTATCTACGTAGACGACACCCTTTTCTGCGGACCCAACAAGACTTTTGTAGATAAAGTCAAGGCCGCATTCATGAGAAAATGGGAATGTCGCGATCTCGGTGAACCCTCTGAGTTCCTGAGAATGCATATTGCTTGAGATGGTCAAACCATACAGATAGACCAAAAATCATACCTCGACAAGGTGATTGAGCGCTGCGGCATGGCTAACGCCAAAACCACGCCCACACCACTTCTGCAGGGTTATTACCCAGCCAAGAACGAATCCCCTGTCAATCCGGAATTACGGACATGTTTCCAGACGGTGATCGGATCGTTACTATACCTTATGATTGGTACCCGGCCAGACATTGCGTATGTGGTGACACAACTCGCTTGTATGTCCGCCAACCCCTCACCAGACCACCTAGACAAAGCGCTCTACATATGTCGCTATCTCCTAGGAACACAGGATTACTCCCTCGTCTATAATGGTGCCTCTGGAAGAGGAATTATCGCATGTACTGACTCTGATTGGGGTCAGGACAAGATAAACTATCACTTGCAGACAGGATTTTACCTGAAACTTGCGAACGGTGTGTTCTTGTGGAACTCACACTTACAAAAGACCACAGCTTTGTCTTCTACGGAAGCTGAGTATATGGCCTTGAGCGATTGTTCATGCCAGGCCATTTGGATTCATCAAATGATGGGTGAATTAGGTTACCGTTTAGGTCCCATCCCCATCTGTGGAGACAACCAAGGTTTGCTCTTTATAGCACAAAACCCTGTCACTGAAAAACGCTCCAAGCATGTACATATCCGATACCACTTCGTCTGTGACGCGGTGATGGTATGGAAGCAGGTCGAGCTACTCTTTATCCCCGGGACTGACAATCCAGCGGATATGTTCACCAAGAACCTCAGACATGTCAAATTCGAGGAGTACCGCTCACAGCTTGGTTTAGAATTCTACTAGACTCGCCGTCCTTATGACTGTGCAAACTACTTTAGCTACACTTGTACTTACGTTTACTCCGTACTCTAAGCAAGGGGGAGTGTTAAAAGTAGATACATATCCATGTAGCGTATCTTTCTCCCGCGGTCACATGACTGCCCATTATATCAGACTCGGCTGAGTCTGAACTTGAATATAACTCTCTTGACTCTCAACCACTATGTGCTTGCAAGTCCCTCAACATTCCACCGCAGGTGAGTAGCTTTAAAGTGGCCCGCCCCTATGGGGCAGCGCTATTGCAACAGTTATGACCGTCATATGGTCCTTGATAGTTTATGGTCATTGCGGACTCTTGAGCTTCATCTGCTCTTTGTCGTAGGTTTCTTGGATATGTTATCCTCAACTGTTTGCCATAAGGCTCTTTCTTGTCTGTCTTTGGACAATTTATGTCAGGAGTGTTCGTCAGAATCTTCTCCGTTTGATTCCCATCAAGGGATCAACATTCTCATAGCAGTATCATGAAAGGTGGTCCATTGATCCACAGTTGTAGCATTGCTTGCGTCCCTTCAAGTGTTGCTTCTTGTTGTCACTTCCAGTGATCATTTCGTAGGATTCAATGTCCTTTCCGATCTTCTGGATTTGGTCTAGTGTTTCGATGACGGTATCAGCACGATTACTGTTAAAGAGTCTGATCTGAATTTCATCTCAAGTTCCGTTCTCGAGATTCCAGATCCTTGCTTCTTGTCCTAGTCCTGTTTTGGAATACAGCGATATCCATTGGCTGGCGTAGTTCACAATGGATAGACTTCCTTGCTTAAGGATATAGAGCTCTCGTTTAGCCCATTCCTTTTGCTGATTGGCTCATTGAAGCTTTCTGGCTTCTGCTCATATCCTTTGCAATGACATCATTGTCATTCCATAGCTTCCTCTAGATCCTCCAGTCAGGATTGGATAGCTCGGTTCCTTTTGCTTTGGGAATAGCAGGTGCTATTCATTGGCTTCTTCGATCTTAGGTTGAATCTCCGTTATGGATGATTCCTTGGAGATGCAGTTGTTCTGATCTGCAATGTCTTCATTGGCTTTAGTCTTCATGTGAGTTTCACGTGGTGGTCGTTCCGACTCTTCCACTGTTGTATGTGTTCGCTCATTGGCTTCAGCCATGGCTTCGTGTTTTTGCACTTTGAGGGTTGCGACTCTCGCTTCCAGATGTTCAGTGACCTTTTCAAGGTTTATGTATGCTTCTTCAAGTTGTTCCCATTGGGATACACTTGTGGCCATTGCCTTTGTAGTACAGCTTGTCCGAGTCCGTAGATCACACTCTCTGGAGTTGATGTCGTCGTGTAGTGTAGGGGTTTTAGACTTCGTTTTTCGATAGTCTCTTTTTCGATAGTTTAGAGTCTTTCCGGACTCTTAGAGATCCTAATAGGGTTCTTGTTACGATTCTTTTCCCTCGATACTCTTTTCTCTTGGACTCACCGTTTCTTTTCTTCCACGACTACTTTTCCGTCCCATGTCTTCAGCCCGATGGCCTACACTTGCTTCATAGTCGTATCCCTCCATCAGATTCCTCGTTTATCATCTTTGTCATTCTTGCTTACTTTCCATATGACATCATTGGCTTGATATGTCGTTTCGCTTTAGTCATGACTTCATTGACCCCTGATGAGTCATTTCTCCTTTGTCTTTCTATGACTCAACTTTGTTTCTCCCACACCTGCCCTAAACTACTAGGACAGTATATATACCTTCGATACATATCCCGTATCCCTAGCTTAGATCTCCTCTGTACTCGATACCTTGTACACAAATCTAGCTCCTTTGACTTCCCTCGTCCCTTGACCCCCCTTGAAAGCCTACACCTGTGCTTTGAACAGGTGTCTCGTCCCTTGAACCTTTGAACCCGTCGAGTAGGAAACCCCCTCGACCGTCTCCCTACATTCCAAGAGGAAACCCCCTTGAATGTCCTTTGAACCTTCGCCCCTTCAACAGAGGCCACATTTGCCACCCTACCTGGGACCAAGCGTAACAAAAGATCTAAGCTCTCCAAACCAGGACTGCCCTTGCCGCAGCTCCACCCACCACTCTCGACCTGTCGTCCCCATGGCATAACCCCCACCAGACACCCAACGCCCCACGAACCCCATGAAACCCCATTCCCACTCTATCGCCTAGAACACCTGTTCCCACCCCCCAAGCCCCCCCCCCTCCGCCACCACCACCCGCGAAACCAATGACAACCCCAGCAAGCAAAGAACTTCACCTGGGCCTCCCTGAGAACTTTGATGGAAAGGAAGACGACTTCCACCCATGGATCACCGCCATAGGACTCTACCTACTGATAAACAAAGACACCTATGACACCGAGGAAAAGCAAATCACCTTTGCCCTCTTTTTCATGAAAAAGGGATCTGCAGCCAACTACGCTGCTTCCTTTGTCGACGAAGCCCTCACAAAGAAAACCTTCGGAACGTTCAAAGACTTCAAGGGACTACTTGAAGCAACATTCCAGAACACCAACCTCAAAGGAAAAGTGCTAGCCACGCTTCGGTCCCTAACCCAACAAGGGAACAACGTCCTCGGGTACATCACCACCTTCAAGCTAGCCGTTCATCAGAGCGGTGTCACCGACGAAAACGTCCTCATCAGGCTTTTCGCCTAAGGACTCAACCTGGCCCTCATGCGCCGAATCTACGGCATGGATACCATCCCCACCACTGTCATGGACTGGTACAAAAAGGCGGAAGGGTTTCAATCTCAGTGGGACCGGTCGAAGCAAGTAGCCTCCCGCCACGACTCAAAGAAACCTGCCACCACCACTAGACTCTATGTACCCCCGTCCCGAAACAAAGACCCCAATGCCATGGATGTTGATGCCATGAAAATCGGCAAACTTACCCCTGAAGAACGAAAGTGCTGCATTGAGAAAGGACTTTGCTTCCGCTGCTGCAAGGGAGGCCACCTCAGCACTGCCTGCCTAGTGTTTCGAAGTCCAGTTGGCAACTGGTCAAAAGACTGGCAACTGGACTGGACTGGACTGGTCCGGCAACTGGACTGCAGTTGCGGTTGCCTGATTTCTCAGGCAAAAGACTGCAGTTGGCAACC
>JBBPRM010000440.1:0-17397 GCA_038092995.1 Xerocomus minutiporus | reverse complement strand
CCCCGCCGCCCCCACACCCCCCCCCGCCCCCACCCCCCCCCCTCATCCCACATCATCCCCCCTCCTCCCTCCTCCCCCCCATCATTCAAATATGGCACTCGCTGTCTGCACCACCACCAACAATGTTATTGTCTTTGCACTTGACAGCAATGCCTATCAGCTCTCTTCTAAGTATTATTCCAAGGGTCAGAAGTTGGCAAATGTGTTCCAAGAGGCACAGCGAAAGACCTATGGCGTACAGGACGAATATAGGGTGAGCGGACAGGCAGCATGGGTGTTGCTTGATAACGTTCTTTCGAAGGTATGTCTCACATTACACATATGCCTATTTTTAATTGATTTGCATACCAGGCAGAAAAGTACATGAAGTCCAAGCCTGTGCTTTGGCTCTCATCTGAGGTCTGGTTTTCATTTTTGGCCAGATAGACGATAGAAATACAGCGCACACAAGTCATGCTGGTAAAACGAAACCCTCCAAATCTGGGCATCATGACAGGGCTCCTCAATCACATGTTGCGCTGTGTCATTTCAACTCCTATTGTCTTCGATCAACATGTCAGAGAGTCTCTGGCATTGCTGCGATACCGCAATGTGGTAGAGATTGCCAATGTGTTCTTCTTACAAGTACTGTATGTTAGTTCAACTCCATGCCTGGATGATGTTCAAGAGACAGATGATGCGTGTGTGCTGGCTCTTATGGGATACAATGCCAAGGCTAGGTGAGACAAGGTGCTTTTCTCCCAGGATGTGAGATTCCTGTCCTTGTTTTACCAGACTACCATGTTCCCCATTGCCTCCAATCCCACATGGACCATGCTGAAGAAAAGCATTGCCAGCAATCCCATGTCAATCCTAAAAGACTGGACGTTTCCAGCAGAGTTATACCATCTTTCCATGGATGTTTGCCAGCTCTTTTGCCAGTTCACTACACAGGTCTGGATGATGGTGGACCAGGGTGCATTACAAGGGATCTGTCCTGCACCAAACACCTTTGAGGATGCCATGCAATGTTGGACGGTCATCAGTGTGGATGACACAATAACTCAAATGTTCTTTAAGGCTAGCAAAGCTGGCTTGGAGGGTGCTGGAGGTTTAGCACATGGCCGACAAGGGCTAAGGACAACATCCTTTGCAGATCAGATGAACATATACTTTTCTCCTCTGAGCTCGCCATTCCTGTAAAATTCTCGATGGGCTGCCTACTAGCAGGGAGAGGGGTATATCAAGAAATACCACAACCTTTTGAGGGAAAGGAGTGAGAGACAACATGTGGAGCTGAATGAAGGGCTTGCCACTGTTTTCTCCCTCCTACAATGTCTTCCTATAAACAAGAGGATGACAAAGAAGAGCACTAGATGTATTTGGAACATGAAGAGTGATGTTTTTGTTTTTGTGACCAATCCCAGGTTTTACAAGGTGGAGGGGCTTGGTAAAGATGGCAAGAAACAAGAGGCATTCAAGAGAAAACAGGATACACATGGAAAGAACATCAAATCCAAGAAGGTCTTTGAGGAGGAGTTGTGGAAGTCTAGCGGCCTTTATGGTTTGGCAAGCAGGATTGATGAAACAGACCAATAAAAGAGAAGGACTTTGCAAAAGTGTCTGAGAGATATGAGAAAGCCAGTGCCAGTGCCAAAGAAATGGAAAGGCAGCAACACTCAGCAAGGAAAAGAAGAGTGTCTTCACCAACACTTGAGGTGAGCCCTGAAATGGAGGGAGGGTCAGATGCAGGTGTGGAGATGATGGATGTGGATAGAGGGCCTATAGACATAGATGTCAATATGGAACATGAGGAGGAGGATGGGATGGATGTAGACTAGATCACCTATGACTTATAGGCTCAAAAAAAATCTACTATATTTCATGGCTGTTGAAGCAACTCTAATAACCAGCCCTGGTTAGGAGACAATCCTCAAGTGCTCAAAAGAGAGGAGAGGGGATGGGACAAGTTTTGAGGGGATAATCCAAGAGAACTTGACTGGAGTTCTCTGGTCGGCTCTTGGGCCTTTATATACTACTCAGGTATGTACATCTGTTTGTACTAGATCTGACTGATCATATCATAAATATAGTAACCCTATACCCTGACGAGTCATCATGGCTGTGTGACACAGGTTTGCACAGGTATCCGCAGTGTCCACAGCATCAGTGCCTTGTAGGCTGTGTGCTTCTTAAGACCCGATGGAACAGACTCCAAGGATATGTGGTCCTAGGGTTCGGCTAAGGTCCGTTATCATGATAGGAAGAATAGTTACCCGGCACAGCACGGATATGAATAGAAGGCTGTGATGGTGAATGACTCAACAGGCTGTGTCATGCCTCATGGCTATGTACACGTCATTGTGACTCGATGTGACTTGATTGTGAGTCATCATGAGTCACTGATGAAAGATAAGATCAAAAGATAAGATCAAAAGATGAAATGAAATGAAGATAAGATAAGATAAGGGTACCATTCATAACAGCTGTTTCCAATGAATTGACAGGCTGAATGAACCCCAGTGATAATGTCTCCATGCCTACAGGGCCAAATCTTGAATTAATCTGAGATGGTCATGGGAACAGAGGGGAAGATAACATATAGCCTTCAAGTTCTAAGCATACTATGCTTTTCCAATGCTATGGGTTAACCTTAATAGATAACGGATATGGACGAAATCTTAGGTTTCAATGTAGTTAGGATTGAGATTAGAAAATGCAATGTCTAGGTTCAAATTCTAGTGAAATCTGGCATTGGGATTTGTCAAAGCAATGTCTAGGTGTAATTCTAACCAATAAGAATAGGCGAAAACCTACAGAAATGTCTAGTCATTTTTGCATTATTTGACTTTGCTAGCATATGCAATGTATAGCACTTTTATGGGCTGGTATTGGTCAGAAATTGTTCAACTAGTCATGGGAAATGGTCTATATATGTGTGGGAATGAACCTGTGAAGTGGCAGGAATGAATTACCTCAGGGAAAATCAAGCATAAACATATATAAAAAGTCTACTTATTCTAGTAAATTGTGTTTGTCTTGGTCAAATTTGGCTGGTGTTGGCATGGGAAATTGTCTGTTTGGCTCTGTTTGTAATTGTTGAATGCTTGGTCAAATTTGGCTATGATTGGCATAGGCGAAATCCTAGAGAAAAGTGTAGTCATTGTTGTAGAAATTGGCATTTGATTGTGATCAAATATTAGGCAATGTCTTGGTCAAAGTCTAGTGAAATCTAGGATTAGTATTGGTGATTAGCATCGGTCAAAGCAAAGTCTAGGTATAATTCTGATGAATTGGCTTAGGCGAAATCCTAGAGCAAAGTGTAGTCATTTTTGTGAAATTTGACTTTAAAAGTGTAGGATTATCTATGATATTTGTGTGAGAATGTATTCAACTAGTCATGGGAATTTGTCTATATTGGTGCGAGAATGTATCTATGAAGTGGTGGAAAAGAATTAGCTCAGGCAAAATCCTAGAAAATAGTTAAAAGATAGATAGTGTGATAATGGTCAGAAAGATGGATGGACAGGCAGATGGATGGATGAATGGATGGATGGATGGATGGATGGATGAATGCACAACTGTAGATGGTCATTTAGACTGATTGGCTTAGGTGAAATCCTAGGAAAATTGTGGTCAAAGTGTAATGAAAATTGTCTTGGATTGTGTATCAAAAGTGTAGGATTAGTGATGGCGAAATCCTAGTAAAAATGTATTCAAAGCTTAAGACAAAGTCTAGGTGAAACACAGAATTGGCTATAGCGAAATCTTGACTTGGAATGCATGATATTAGATAGAAAAGTGTTGTGAAATTGCCACAGGATTGGCTTAGGTGAAATCCTAGAGAGAATTGTATTGGAAAGTGTTATAAAAGTGTAGGATTTGCTATCTGATCATGTGATATTTGGGGTGGTCTTGGCATGGGAACATGATTTGCTAACCAAAATCTAACTCTGATTTGCTTTGTTTTTCTACTGATCCTGCCAACTTATAACCCTAAGCCAATCTTAACTTGCGTTTTGCTTTACAATGTCTAATGGTAGTTTGGGTAATTGATAGTCTCCTATTTGATCATCTGATCATGAGAAATGGCATGAGAAATGGCCTTGAAATAGCTTTGATCACAAATTTGATCATCTGATCATTTGATTTGAACATAATAAATCATATTGATCAGTTTTGGCTAAGATCACTTGCTTGATCATCAGATATTGCATAATCTGATCATTTCACTGTTTCATATTTGTCATAGATCCTTCTGATCTCATTTGATCGTAAGAAATATGCTTGATCTCATGTGTGATCAGATCCTTGCATAATATATCGATGTATAGTGATTGTCTGATCTCACCATGAGAATTCATGTAGATCACCTTGAATCATATATGTGATCCCATCATCTGACAATAGGATCTACACCTTATATGAATAGACACATTGATAGTGACATTTGCATATATGTCAATGTATTCTGTTCTATTGTCTATAACTTGATCTGATTGTTCTTTTTTGCCAAGTTGTTTCCCAGAAGATGTATTTATTTTATGTATTCCATCAACGTTCTGGGCAAAGGTTATTAATTCCAACCTTGGTCAATCTGACCAACCTGTGTTATGACAGTTGCTTCCGTTACTTCCAGATTGCTTCCATTAGTCATCAGGTTACATCCAAGATCAAGTCTTAATTTGGAAGTTGTTTCTATTCATCATCAGATTGCCCACTCCGTCAACATCTTTGGGTATGGTTGCTTCCAGGATTACTATAAAAGGAAGGTTGCTTCCAGAATCGAGCAGACCAAGATCTGATGGGAAAAACATATTATTAAGTTTGGACTGACGCCTTACTAACATCATCAGTCAGTGCCCTCAGAGTTCGATAGAAGCACCCTGGTGATCTCAGAGATGTGGAAAAAAGAAGGAGATAGAAACAAGGAAAAGCTCACCAGGAGTTCCAGTGTCTAACAATGCCTCAGCCCTCTGTCGTTTAGAGCCAGGCAAAGTTTGTGAGTCGCCCATAGCAGTGTGAGAAATAGAACCACTGGTTTTATCGCTGACTCCCTTGCATTTGGGAGGCATCATCGAAGATGCACTGGGATGTCAAAACCACAGCATTTGAGGACTTTATAGACTCATCAGAGCCTTATACATGGCCGCATTGTGGAAGCAAGGCTACAAAGTTAGTCATAGCTACAACAAACACATAGTACATCAGTAAAGTGCCTAATTTCCACAGCTAGGGTCTGTCATGGGTATGGATACCTAGTAGGTATGGGTGTGGGTATGAGATACCCTCTACATATATGTATTTCTATATATTTCATGATATACTTATAATGTCTATACCATTTCAATCCTTCTGATCTTTATATTCCTAACCCTAATAATCATTACTATGACAATAGTAACACCTTACTAACATCGTCAATCATTGCCCTCAGAGTTCGATAGGAGCGCTCTGGTGATCTTGGAGATGTCAGAGATTTTGACAGAGTGTCATAGCTGATACTCTTCCAAGGCATGAGGTGCCTGTAGCCTAGTATCCATTCCTGTCATTGGTACTTAATCTCAATGCTGCCACAAAAGCGCATTGAGACCAAATGGATTGTGAGGTATGTATGGTCATTCCTATTGGGGATTTTGAGGGAGGAGAGTTGTGCATGGTCGAGACTGGTCTAGTGGTGGATTTGCGACTTGGCAACGCCATCATCTTTCAATCTCATGAAATAACACATTTCAACCTTCATTACCAAGGTACAGTCCATTGTCTACTTTCAGTCTCTCATTTTCACAAGGTTTAGGCATGAGGGCTTCCCTTGTGTTCAATACTGACAAGGCAATGTCGGCATGGATTGGAAACCGGAATGGATGGGATCACAATGCACATTTTCAATAGTCAGTTTTACATTATTCACTACACCCTTTAATAATCATGGATACACTTGTTATTCCAGACTTTCTGGCTGTAATGATTACATAGATTACCATCTGGTAAACATTTGTTAGGATTATGATGGTATGATACCCTTAGCTGCTGTGAGTACTGGTATATGCTATATTGTGGTGATCTATAGTGTCAAATAAACATACTTGATCCAAAAAACATGAGATTCATGTCTGGATTCAATCAGGATTAAGTCAGGATTGACCAATCCAGGTTAGGACGAGTGTATCCACCAGTCTTTCAAAAGACTGGTTGCAACCGGTTGCCAACCAGTTTTGCCAATTCTCTGAATCTGAAGCAACTGGACTGTTGGCTTTCTTGAATGAACATTAAGTTTGCAGTTTTGATCTATGTAACTGTTCTTTCCCTACTCACTTTCGATCAAATCACAGAGAAGACGAAGAAAGAAGAAAATCCAGAAAACCCTTTTCTTACTCCAAGAAGCTACATCACTGAGGAGATAGAATCAGATGAAGAAGCCTATCAGAATTGCAAGAACAGTATCCTAATTGCTTATCTGATCATACTCCGACACCAGAAATTGAGAGGACAAATTCCTCTTTGATATAAAGACATCTATGCCCACAGGTTTTCTATCTCTTAGGAAGTAAACATGGCCACAAACATCACACAAGAAGAATGGAACCAATTCATGTTGGCGTACGCCAACATGGATACAAGGTTAACCAATCAAGGAGCTAGTCTTGCAGCAATTGAGTTGCAATGCAATCAGCTAGCAGAAGTGTTAGCCAGGGCTAACAACCAACTTAGAGACACATGAGAAAAAACGGATGAATCTAACCAACGAACTTGTGAGATGCTATACCTTCATTCATGGGCTGAAACAACAGGTCTCGGAAGAAACCCAGAACGAGATGAACCTTGTGGAGGATCTCAGATAGAACTCTTTACAGATCCTGGAACCTATGATAGATCCCCTGCTAAGTTTGATGACTGGTGGATCAAGATCAAAGCATGGTTTGACTGCAATCAAAGACAATTCTCTGTGAGAGAAAAGGACCCCATCGACGATGAATATGAATGGGAACCTAATTCAAAGGCCCAAGCATATGCCATCCTGTCCAGGCTTAGGGGACAGAAAGGAGTATTCTTCACAAAACAAGGACTACAAGCTCTATCCAAAAGAACATCGAACCTAATGTCATGGTTACAGATTCAATCAGAGATTGAAAGACTTTTCAGTGCCGTCCATCAGAAAGATTGGGCAAAGAAACAACGTGACAGTTTCAAACAAGGAAAGTTATCCGTTGATGGCTACATTAGCCAATGGATGTCCTTGTACTCCAAAGCAGGATTAGGTTCAGAAACAGGAATCTGGAACCTCGAGAATGAAGTCCAAGATGAAATCCAGAGTAAACTCTTTGAAGGGAATCACAAAAATACCCAACAGATTGGTAGACAGATCGAATCCTACAACATATTCACTCGTAAAACAACTAACAAGGAACAACCCAAGAAGACTTAGACACCGTGAAGGAATGTGCAAGTTGCACAAACACAATCTTCTGGATGTTTCAGCTATGGAAGCAAAGATCATATTGCTCAATGTAAAACAGATAGTCAGTGTGAGACGGGTTTAGGGATGCGAGTATGACTCGTCCCAAGGGAGCATCAGCAAATCCAGGAGTGTTTGTCCAGTACTGGACAGTACTGGACAGTGCCTATATAGTGCTCATAGTGAGGGTCTATATGGATAGTACTATCACAGTACTATCATAGTGTCTCATCAGTATGTCATAGCCTTGGAGAAAATCATAGTGTATCATAGTCAAGGTTAGAATCAAGGTTAGGATTATCAGTGTTAGGACTAGTATCAAAGGTAGAATAGTTAGACAAGGTTAGGATTATCAGTGTTAGGATTATCATGGTTAGAAAGGCCAAAATCATTTAGTGACTATGATTACTATGTGTACTATGTGTACTATGTATACTATGACAAAACCCTGGCTTTGCTGATGAGGTAGGATATAGGATAGACAGAGGAAGGGTTTGCAATGACAGACCTCAATGTTGTGGTGAATCTGGTGTAATCTGGAAATGCGAAAATGCATGGGAAGAAGTTGGTGACGACGAGCAGACGATGAGGAAAGAAAGCTGAGAAAGCTGAGAGTGCCGAGTGTACTGAAATGTGATGAATCCGACGAATCCGATGAGATTGAATGGGATTGACGACAAGGGGAATGACGATGAGAGACGACTGAGACTTTGTGACCTCAATTTCTGTGAAAGAAAGATGTATTCAAAATCCTGAAACAGGTCTTTATAGTCTAGGGCATGACCCTGACTTTGTAACTATGGAATGGAAATAGATGGAAAATAAACTAGGGAAGAAGAATCAAGGGGATCAATGCATAACAGTAACGAAATGAAGATAAGATAACGGTAACTGACAAATGACAGCAAATCTGATCCAAAATAGACAGTATCTGACAAATCCAAAGATCCAGAGTTGAACAATGAAAGTAGATGAGACAAGTACATACCGGATACACTCGGATGGACAATATGAGGTGACGATGAAGTTTTGATAACAATGCTAGATCTGTGAAAGATGGGGAAAATGTTCCCCCCACACCTAGAGAGGCATGACTCTCTACATCAATCTTGTCCAAACCAAAGAACTCATGTCCTGAGTGGAAATTCCATGGTGGAAATCACAAGGAATCATGCAAATGAAAGAAGACAATTAGAGCTACTGAAAAGGAGGCAACTCCTTCCACCAGCAATGTCAAGGAGATCACAGATGGAAATGACCCATTCAAACCCCTCTGAGGAATGGACTTTGAAGAAATGATGGCTTATTTCTGGGATCTAAAAGAGATCTCAGGAAAAGTCAAGACAATCATGAATCCCACAATATGTGAAGTTGACGAACTTGACAATATGCAAAGAAATGAACAAGGATTTGGATCCACAGGAGGCTTCTATTTCATCAGATCATTCAAAATGGAAAAGGAAATCCTGATGGATATCTAAATCACATCACAAGAATCAAAGAACTATGTAGCATCCTGCTCAAAGTGCTAGTTGATAGTGGAGCAAATGAGATATTCATTAACAAGAAATAGTGTCAAAAGAATGATCTATATTGGCTTACCCTGACAATGAATGCCAATTCCGTTTAGAAACAGATGCCTCCAATTACACTACAGGAGCAGTTCTCTCCATGTACAAACAAGATGACGAGAAATTGTATCCTGTAGTGTTTTCCTCTCATTCCATGTCACCAAAAGAGCGAAACTATCCTATTGCAGATAAAGAAATGCTCAGTGTTATCAGGTCACTCGACATCTGGAGCCATTACCTAGAAGGAGCAAAGAAACAGTTTGAGATTTGGAATGATCATGCAAACTTACAATGCTTCATGAAGAGTCAGAACCTTTCTAGAAGGCAAGCCCGATGGGCACAATACCTCTCATGATTCAACTTCAAATGGCTTCATAAAGCAGGAGTGACCATGGGAAAAGCAGATGCCTTATCTTGCAGAGAAGATCACACAACAGGAATGGACACCAACAATCAAGGAGGAACTGTTATCCCTGTTGATCGAATCCATTCAACAATCAAAGTACTCAATGATGGAGAAGATCATGTCTTCATGGAGTGATGTTGGAATACCTTATACATTTGGTGCATAACACTGAAGAATGCCACAACCTAAGTACCCTGCCAAATTACCAACCAGACATACCTATATGTCTTAGGTGAGACTGTCAAGGTGATCTGGTAGTAGAATCAGCATTTAACACCTAGTCTATATCAGACAACAACAACTCCATGTCTACAACTATGAACCAGAGGTATCTCCAAAAATGGGAAAAATTTGGGGAAAGGACTATTGTGGGGTGCAGTTCATCTCTGGAGATTCTCAGAGGGTTTGAGGATAGGACCTCCAGACTCATAGTGGGTTCCTAACATATCCACACCACAATACATGTGGCCTTTGCACATACATGACTGTCTGGTCTGGAACAAATATATAGGCCAACCTTGACATGCTTTTGGAGAGCTCAAAAGGTTCAAAAGCTATATGTGAAAAGTGGGATACTCTTTACACAGGAGCCTCAAAGGCAGGGAATGTGAGATTCTATTTGGGACTCTTGGTCTCTCCAAAGGTGATATACTATATGTAGTGTTTCAAAGTCCGGTTGCAGACCAGACAAAAGACCAGCAACTGGACTAGACTGACCATTGGTTGCAACCAGACTGTGGTTGCAGTTGCCTTGGTTTTGTTGAATGAATTGGTCTGGTTGTCTGAGATTTGAGTGGCAAGTAAGGCCAATTGATTGCAACTGGTCTTCTGGAGGACTGACTTTCATACCCCTAAAAACCTGCATTTCAACAAACCTGTCAAAATATGGTGATATTTGAGGTCAAATAACATGCAAGTACATCATTCTGGTGATATTTTGTGTGGTAAATGTCCACATTTTGACAACTCTGGGATTAGTGGCTGTACAGACCAGTTGCAACCAGTTGCACCCAAATTTTTATCAGTCTTTCAATTTTTTACAAAATTAAAACACTCCAATCACTTCATTTCTCAATTTCCAAAGACTGCAAGCACTTCAGCGAGTCCTAAGTGGTCCAGTCTGGTCCAGTTCATGATCTTTTAGTGGTCCTCCAAATAGATCTGAGAACACTAGCCTTAGTTGTATAGTAGGACTATGAGCTACTCATATGAGTCTCATGCAGGGTCTAGCCCCCAGGAGCCAACCATATGTACCACAAAAAGTCAACCAGCTCTCAAAAAGTAGCTGACATTTTGCTGATGCATATATCACACCCAAAAGTGAAATTGTAGATGGAACAAGATAACAAGATATTTAAGGGATTGCTTCCTTGGTGTCATCATCATCATAATCTATGAAACTCAATGTCAGCAGATATTTTGAATCTCAATCTCCTTTACTGCAAAATTGATTTTCTGCCTTCTTTTTAGTATAGTAAGAGTCCACCATCCCAGACACCTTTTCCCAATCTATCATCTGTTTCTTTCCCAACACTTCCTCATCCACATCCAGTGATGTGATGGCTTCCTGAACCCAAGACTTGCAGGTCTGACCAGCGATTCTTGGTCTGACAGGAACAGCATGGAGGATCTCAAGGGTCCACTTGGAATCCTTAATCTTGGCAACAGTGATGTGGATTACAAGCATGTTGGTTGTGGTGACAGAGATATCTCTTTCATCACAGTTCCATTGTGTAGTATCACGGGGGAGGAGGCTCTCCTGGGCATGAAGTCAAATTCCTCAAGACCTTTGGTGCTCAGCTTTAAGGCCTATAATTAGGGCCCAATGGTATCTAACACATGTGAAAACAATCAGTCAAGCACCTGTTGTTAAGGGACTAAGGGTGACTAGCCAAGCTTGGGACCAACTCAGGACAACTCTGCAGTCCACTGTGAGTAACCAAAGAGTCTCAGAGTGGACTTGCAGGGGGAGATGTGCACTTCAAGTAAATACTAGCAAACAATTGGCAAGCCACATACATCAGCCACATCATCAGAAAGTGAAATAGGTGCCACACAAGTGCAGCATAAAGCTAGAAACATCTAGAATAGTGGTAGGGAGGAAACTTGAATATGTAGAACATCATGAGAGTAAAATCAAGTTGAATAGAGTGCAAAATCACGAAACCTAACACCTGTTGTATAGCTGGTTGGTACAAACATGCTTTTGAGGTGGGCTATTGCTGGACCACCCCCATGGGCATATAGGGCAAGGGGCAGACAGTCTTTGTTGGTCGTGGGCAACATAATGGATAGATGATGGTGAAATGGGAGTGTGCCATCAAACAGGACAAATATATATGATTGATGTGAATGGTTGCCTTATGTGGTAAGTTGCGACCTGCAGTGGTAATGCTCTTGCTATAGCACAGTTGCCTCGAGCCCATGTTGCTCATCCATGTTGCCTTTTGTGTTAAGGGACTAAGGGCGACTAGCCAAGCTTGGGACCAACTCAGGACGACTCTGCAGTCCACTGTGAGTAACCAAGAATGATATTGAAGGTGTAGAACGAAGATACAGTACCTGCAGTCCACTGTGAGTAACCAAAGAGTCTCAGAGTGGACTTGCAGGACGATGTGTGCGCTTCAAGTAAATACTAGCAAACAACTGGCAAGCCACATCAGCCACATCATCAGAAAGTGAAAGAGGCGCCACACAAGCGCAGAATGAGGCTAGAAAGATCTAGAAAAGTGGTAGGAAGGAAACTTGAATATAGAGAATATCATGAGAATAAAATCAAGTAGAATAGAGTGCGAAATCACGAAACCTAACACTTAGTCCCTTAACAAAAACTGGACCAGACCAGACTTTAAAATACTACCTGGGTGCCATAGGCATTGTGTTGTGCTGCCACTGTATCGCTCAGGTTGCCTGGCTCGACTGCAGCCATTTGAGGTAAGTCCTTGTCCCCTTGATAAATAGCCTCTCATGTTGCGCATCGCTAGACATGGAGTGGTTGCGTGGGGAGGGACCACCCCGTCTGAGGTGGGCTTAAGTAGGTGGCTCGGACATGAGCACATGTTCGCTTGGCGAGTATGGAATGGCCTAGGTGCGTTTGCCGTGGCCGTGTATCTGTCTCGCTCGAATGACCATTCTCGCTAGCTAACACATCTGTTTGACTTATTCTAATTTTTTGTTGCGGCAAGCTGTGGTCATCCCCCCATTCAGCAATATCCGCTCCCACTGTATCTGTCCCCATCTCCATCGCTTCGGTGCTCCCATTTGTCTCCATGGTCTCCGAACTCAATTTGGTCACACGACTGTTGTCGGGGTCTCAGGAGGGTATGTTTTCCTCCTCTTGTCCTACTCGTTTGACGCATCCGCTTTATTCTAAGAAACCACTTGAAGTCGCTGGCGCTCTGTATTTACTCTTTGTCATTTAGCTTTAGCAAGAACTTGATGTCCTTGGACGATTTCGAAAGTTCAAGCTGGTGCGCCAGCGACAACCTGTAATCTCCAGTGAGCCTTAGCTTGTCCAACAACACATTGGCTCGCACAAACCGAGACCATAGAACTGATATACCGATCGCCTCTACCACATCGTGGAACAGTAGCGAAAAAGAGGCACCATCACTTGCTAGAGCATGTTCTTCATTTGCTAAATCTCGTCTCCAATCGTTTTGCTAGGCCAAAGTGTTGTTACATTCCACATCAGAAAATGTACATAATGAAACTACATTGAAGGGAATGGCAGGCAGGGATCAGGAGCTGCATCAATACCTGATTCTAGTCAGGTTGCAGTACCTCTCCATTTGGTCGCTGTGAACATCCTGCTCCGCCAATATTGCCTCTGTCAGCACACACATGCAGTTTGAAAGCCTCGTCCATTGACTGCCTTGGTGCTCTGACCCTTGGCTCCCAATCGATGTCATCGAAGAACTCAAGCCAACACCACTTTGTCATATAAATCACCGAGCAGGTTGCAAAGATGCTCGAGTGACTGAATGCAAAGATGCTCGAGTGACTCCTGTGTGGAAGATTGCAAGATTGCGCAAGTGCTAGGGGTATCAACAACGCCTAAGGAGCTGTAGTGATTCTCAGTTGGGCATGCAAGTCCTCAAGAGGCTATCTGACTCACATAGGGTTTGACTTGTCTGGATGCTGCTGCTCTCCCTGGTCTCCTTGGTCTCCCTGCACTCCCTGTAACCCATCTGCCCCCTGTTCACCCTCCATGCCCTCTATGCCCTTTTCGCCCTGCACCCCTCCATCCCCTGCTCCTCTCCTCTCTCCTGCTCCTCTCCTCTCTCCTGTTCCTCTCCCATCTCCTGATCTCCCCCAATTTCCATCTGCTGTCCCCCCTCCCTCCCCTTCGCCCCCTTTGTGACACTCTCCCCTCTCTCCTGTTGTATCGCCTCTGCGCCTCCTCCTTGTCCTCCTCCTCATTGTCCTCATTGTCATCATTATCATCATCCCCCTGCCCATTCTGTCCTCGTCCGCATTCCCATCCACATCTGCGTGCGTATCCTCGTCCCCATCTGCATCCTCGTCTCCATCTACATCCTTGTGCTCCATTCCTGTCTGTGGGTTCCTGCAAGGGCAGTGCAATGGGGGCATAAGCAGAGGGTCATGAGATACATATGGTTCATGCATTGCCCCCAGCACCCGTGCCCCTTCTGCAGTCAGCCAACAGATGGGAGGCTCGTGACCTTCATGCCAGAGGTCAGGGAGCGGCGCAGTTGAGTCAAATGGCACCTGGATCGCCTGCTTGTAAGACTTGGTTGTCACGAACCTCACTGCCCAATCCATTGATTGCTCAAAAAAAGTGGTGGTTGATTTCACCTCTAGCCCAAGTCTGGCCAGGGGATGGGACAGGTGCGATCTGCTCCTTGGGAAGGTTGAGACTCTTGTTGTTCTGCCAGGCTTAAAGTGGCATTGTTGGGGATCAACCCTTGCACAAATTGCAAAAAGGAAGACTTACTAAATGTCTTCAGGTGATCAGGATGGACAGGGTGCTTCAAAGTAGGTGGCAACATACGGCGGGGTATGTCGCCGGCCTGCGTCCAGAGCCAATCATAGCGGTCTCTGATGATAAATTTGTCAAAGACGTCGAGTTGGTCGATGCCATGTCTGGAGAAAGGGTACTGGAGCAGCTCGTCAATTATGAGACACCAAGCATGGAGATACTTTGCGAGATGGGCTGAGCAGTTATTGGCGCATTGCCACATCATACCAGCTGGCTGCTTTTTGAATCTACGAGGCCTTGGAAGCTCAGCAAGAGATGCCTGCCACATTGTCATCCAATAGATGATATTGTAGCAGAATTGGGACCATGTGTCAGCATATCTGAGTGGCAGAGGGAGATACCCGACAATCTGCCTGTTATTTTGGAAAGCCTACACAACGCACCTCCGAGTCCTTACACCGTCGGGGTGGGTGTTGTGGGGGAGCGAAGTGGGTATTCGGAAATTGGGGGAAACAAACAGCTGGTTGCAACTGTTCGCAAAAAAACCTCCTTGTCAACTTCATGGGTAACGCTCTTTCAACAGATGAAAATGGGAATTGGGCAGAGCCATCGTCTCTTAGAAAAGCTGCTCACAAAATCAATGGGGACTGCCATGTGAAACCATATATGTAAACTACTATGCTATAGCAACATGTCTCAGAAGAGGGAAGCCAGGCTCCTTCACCCCGTTGTTGTGAGTGAGATGGAAGGGTGGTCAAGTGTGATTATTTCAAATCCAGCACAACCTTATTCCCCATCACACCCACTACAACAGCTGCAAGAAAACACAGCATCCAGGATGTAGAAAAGTGGGAAAAAAAGAACATTAGAACAAGTGTAGGGTTATATCTTGCAATGGTTAAACATAGTCGGAGACTTCAGGACGGATCTCTCGCATGGTAGTGCCATCTCCTAATCAATGTCGTCATTGCTGTTGATTTCCTGAGAAGGCTTGGCCGCCACAATTGTTGTTTGTACATATCTGTAACATGTTGCATAATATTTTGAACAGAGCCTGAATCGCCTTTCTTTTTGTGGCAATGCATCATTGACAAGATGAGCCATAATTGGATCCGAGTTATCGGAGCACATGCCACCATATGCTTGGGAGTTGATGCGATGCAGGCGGCCATTGCATCGATGTCAATGGGCACTGTGCTCATCGGTTCTCTCTGCTATGTGTCGCAGCATGCGCCGGCACAATTCACGCCCTGCTCTGGCGTTCAGCGTCAGAGTAAAGGCTTGCTCGCGTCGCAAGTGGGCCATGGGTTTCGCATTCTTACCACAAAATGCACGTCCCTTTGCCACGGAGGGCTGCTGTGTCTGAGCAATCGGAGCATGCATTTTTTCAGGGTAGGAAGTGTGCCTCGCTGGAAGGGCTGACCCTGGCATGCCAGCGAGGGCAGGGAATGGGGTTAGCGAAAGCAACTTATGCAGAAAAATTAAAGAGAACAAGGTTAGTTAGGGTTGGAGTTCTGACTCTTTTTCCAAGGTATCGCACACACCTCACGGAGTCGGCTGCACATGCTATGTTTAGCAGCATGCACAGCACAGTTCATGTCCTGCTCTGGCATTCGGTGTCAGAGTAGCTCCAAGGCTTGCTCACGTCATGAGTGGGCGATGGGCATTGCATATCTTATCACACCCACCACATGTCCCTCTTGTCACATAAGACTGTTGTGTCCGAGCAATCGGGACTGCAATGTGTAAAGAGTCCCTCGAGCACCTCCAAGTGCATGGTCTGGAGGTCCAACCTTGCCATGCAGATTCAAAATGTACCAGACATGTAAAATTACAGACAGTCGATCGGCACAGGCATAGGGTGATGTAAAAAAAATAGCCTTCTGGTAGATAGCATAATGATAGATGTGTCGAACTATGTTTTTGAACTCTAGGGTGGGATCTTCGAGTTACAGAAACTGTCAGTCAAGACAAGTGTGAAATGGCATAAAACGACGTCGAAATGTAGCTGAAACTATCAGTAGTCCATGCATAGACATAAAGTGACATTACAGCTGGGCATTTGGGGGTCGAACAAGCCCTGGGTTAGTTAAGAGTTGGTAACCCAGTCAGGACTCAGAGCTAATTCAGTGGGGGGAGGCGGTGGACTTCACCAGAGGGTTGACCAGGGAGACCCATGGCAGTGCTGTCTGTAGGTTGGGTGGAAAAGGATTTGGGTGTTCCAGAGCACCTGCTGCACAGCAGAGTGCCTCTGCAGTGTCAGGCGTCCAGCTGGCTTCAGTGAGGGTACATTTCGCAGCATTGGTCACCAGCCGTCAACACCTCGGTGATGAGTTACGAAACTTCTGCAGCCAGCTCATTCGCCCCTGGCTTGTTCTGAGAGCGAGTTTTCACAGCAGAGACAGGCTCTGGAGGTAGAAATGGACCCAACCCCTGTTAAGGGACTAAGGGCGACTGGCCAAGCTTTGGACCAACTCAGGACAACTCTGCAGTCCACTATGAGTAACCAAAGAGTCTCAGAGTGGACTTGCAGGGGGAGATGTGCACTTCAAGTAAATACTAGCAAACAACTGGCAAGCCACATCAGCCACATCATCAGAAAGTGAAATGGGCGCCACACAAGCGCAGAATGAAGCTAGAAAGATCTAGCAAAGTGGTAGGAAGGAAACTTGAATATGGAGAAAATCATGAGAGTAAAATCAAGTAGAATAGAGTGCGAAATCACGAAACCTAACACTCCCCCCTGATTGTGCAACTCCTTAGCCCTAGCAGTTCACAGAACCGCTGTACCTTCACTCGAGGTAAGGCCTGTTAAGGGACTAAGGGCGACTAGCCAAGCTTGGGACCAACTCAGGACGACTCTGCAGTCCACTGTGAGTAACCCAGAATGATATTGAAGGTGTAGAACGAAGATAGAGTACCTGCAGTCCACTGTGAGTAACCAAAGAGTCTCAGAGTGGACTTGCAGGACGATGTGTGCGCTTCAAGTAAATACTAGCAAACAACTGGCAAGCCACATCAGCCACATCATCAGAAAGTGAAA
>JBBPRM010000439.1:0-17407 GCA_038092995.1 Xerocomus minutiporus | reverse complement strand
TCCAGCCGCGGGAGGAGCCTTTGTACAACGTCGGGCGGATAAAGGAACCCTTGAAGATGGTGCGCGTGTGCAGGCGCGCCTGCTCGTCCTGTCGTAGCGTAGATAGTCAGTTGACACGAGTACGATAGATTGTTGTCATGTCGGAACACACCAATGCTTCCCGGACAAGCCGACCAAACTCTCTCCTCTCGCGTTTACTCGCGATCATACGGTCGTATCTGTCAAGGGAGGGCAGTGAAGCCCAGGGTGAGGGCAATGAGGTGAGGGTAGGTGAGAGCGTCATCATCGTCCTCAGGCTTTTGCGAGCGTGAGGGTGTCGTCGTCGTCATAATGTTGTTGTGAGTGCAGGAGGGCGTGTGGGCAGGATGAGGGAGGGCAGTAAGGGCCAGGGTGAGGGCAATGAGGTGAGGGCGGGTGGGGGCGTTATCGTCGTCCTCAGAAAGGTGGTGGCGGATGGTCACGACGAGTCGACGACGCTGTGACGATCGTCATGTCGTCATCATCGTCACGTCACACTTGCGAGTGTGTGGGCAGGAAAGGGTGAAGGAGGGTGAAGCTTCGAAGGCAGGCCAGGGCAAGGTGGGCTGCGGGTGGTCACGATGACGCGAGGGTGAGGAGGGCAGAGGTGGTGAGTAGTCACGACGACGCTGTGACGATCGTGCTGTGACGATCGTCGCATTGTCGTCGTCACATTGCCATTGTGAGCGGGTTGGTGAGTGGGCAATGGCAGGGTGAGGGCAAGAGTGATGGTGAGCTAGGAGGGTGAGGCCTTGAGGCGGGTGCCAGGGCTTGGCTACGGGTACGGGTTGAGCACGGGTCTCGAAAAGATCTGAGGGAGAGGGCATTGTCGTCGTCGTTGCGCCATCATCGACGTAGACGTGCAGCAAGACACGTTATTGTAAGTAGTCGCTGTCGTGACACTTAGCCAAATTTTTGGCAAATGGATTGGTCACGTGCATGTGCCTTCGTGAGAAAGTTGACATTACATAAGAAATCGCACCATTTTTTTTTATTTCTTACTCGATCCACCACCTGCGCCCCTTTCTCTTGGGTGCACACGCCGGGGCCCTCTCTCGAGCTTGCGGCCAGTTCCTGGAATCCATCGCCACCCATGACGATACAACGAACAATGGCGACGCTACAAGGACGGTGTGGCAATACGACCCCAGCCGTCGATGAGTGCTTGAGCCCAATGGTTCATTCGGCCCACCCGATGTGACCTCTGCTCACCCCACCGCTTGATGTGTCTGCCATGGCGGGCAACCACACGGTCCACACCAGGATGCAATAATTACGATGATGACACAGTGCTGTCAATGACCTGGGGCCATCACCACCAATGCGTGCACAACGGGGACGAACATCAGGATATGACGACTATGATAAGTCCGATCACGAAGTTGTTGATGGGGACGAGGATACGACACGATTACCCAGAGACGAACACCCGGATATGACAACTACGATATGTCTGACGCGATGATGACCTGAGGCCGTCAACAACAACACCATGATGGGACCGATGCGTGCACGAGGATATGGTCACGATTACCCTGCGCCGTGATCAGCACTCCCAGGACGCCACCAATATGTATACCACTATATGCATGACTGTACACACCGCCGGATTTGGTGACAATAAAGACGACAGTACGTGCGCCCAGCCAATGCTCTGCCTTCCCGTGCTGTCGACGAGCCCAGCTTGGTCGACATACCACACGACAGGACGATGGTGAGGACAACGTCGCAATCACGACAGGGACAGGCCCAGGCCAGTGACGAGGACAACACAGCAGCCACGATATGACCCTGACTCTCTGGTGTTACCGCCCGAGCCAACAGGTGGGTTCAGCACAGGTAGGCAATTGAACCCTGACTTGTACCTGCGACGTACCATCCCCCAGTTGTCCTCGCATCCTGCTATGTAATATGTGTAGTATACTAGATATTATAATTACTTTTGCTGCTTTTTATGTATGATTGAGCGGAAGCTGTCTGCGTGATACAGTGTGAAAAGCGATCTCGCTAGGACAATCCAGGCCAATATTCGGAATAATTATGGTCCTTGCCAGCATCAATCTTACTCGGCCAACATCTGTAATCCTTATGTATCTTTTCCAAGTGACCTACCCTTATATTCTAATACGCAAATTAGGAACTACTGCAATGTTTATGCCACAGAGCAACTAGTATAATGCTGACAAATGTTACCCAATTGAATCGGTCTGTAACTAAAGTGCAATGTCTGTCACGCCGTCACATAATTCCCAAGGAGCCTACAGTTATAAGGGCTTATAAGGTAATTACACAATTTTCAAATATTCGAGATATTCTCTTGGTCTTATAAGGGTTTATAAGATAATCGTGAAAACTGTGATGTTGATCAACTTCTCTAACGCACCGAGCTAACAGGATCATAGTGTACGTGCATACTAAATGAACACCCACGTTCCCAAACCGAACTCTTGTGGCTTCGCGCCAGTATCTAGAAGCGTATTGTTCAAGGATGCACCAAGTTACTGCTCTGAAACTTCCCTGGAGTGTATCTTCGGGTTGGCAGTTCAGTACTACTCAGATCACTATGGTATTATCCCCTTCCTCAGGACCTTGCTTCGTAAACTGGCGCCGCTGACCGATTCTCCTTAACAGCAACTTTCTCTGAATAACACAGGCGTTTACAACTCTTCGATCACCCCGAGTGATCTACCGTGGAACACGTATAATTATTGCAACGCCCCTCGTGTCAACTCCCAACACTACCTAGAGCCTGAAGATCCCGAAGCTACGCTGGAATACCTGAATGTCGTCATTCGTCACCACAAGGTACGTCTTTCGTCGGTTTCTTCATTCCCATATTCACTTGATCTTCCGTCTAGCGAACCCCTGATAATTTATACCCAAATGAACGGTCGCTCAACCCCATTTCTGGATGGAATTGTGTCGATTTTATCCAGCACGACTATGCGGCTGGGACCGTGCCCATATACCACGAAACATTCATACCCCAGTGGCACCCTTTTGCCTCGCAAATTTGGGCAGGCACGTGTGATGCCAGCCAACTCACACGCGAGGGCTTAGAGGATGCTGTCCAACATGGACAGGTGCGTTTCGACGATCCGGCTGACCTGACGCTGACCGGTTTGATTCCACAGGACTTTTGGTCTGTCTATCACGACAAGCTCGGGTTCTTGGACACGGTGGATCCGCAGAGCGTCCACGTTCGAACGACCACTGAAGTACGCACGCACCAGGTCGCAGGTGCGATCTTGTACGGTATGGACCCGAGCACGGTTGAGCGACGGTGGCCTGTATACACTCTACCCCAAAATGTTTGGTTTTCGTCCTTATTGCGCCATCGTTTACTTGACGTCCGCCATCAGATAGACGCGTTGGTTCCCAACTATGACTGTCCGAACGCGAACGCTATCCGTGAAGCGTATCAGTCGATCCCCGCATGGACAGATCATCTGGTTCAGTATCAGGATCTTCAGCAAAGATTGGATGCGACGCTCGGAACAACGGGTTTGAGTGCATGGAACTCGTGGTGTGTGTATTCGCATCCGTCGTCCACTCCTGGGTCAGAAACTTATATTTGGAGCGACTCATAGATGACCATTTCTTTGATACGTTGAGCTCGCGCACATGTCACGGGCACCCACTTCCCTGCAACGCCAGCGGCGCGTGCGTATCCCAAGAGGATGCCGATACCGTGTTTGCGCTCGGTGACTGGGAATACAAGTGGGTGCCGCTCGTCGTGTCGTTTCACTAGACGTTGACAAGCGCGTAAAGCTACATATGGAACACGGCGCCAAACGCGTCCACATACACCTCGCTCACGTTTGGTGAGTCCATCTTTTCCCCTTGTGCGCGCATGCTCAACGTCCCCAAGGCGTCTTTTTCACCGAACTGGTTCATAATTTCGAACGGTTTCGGTCCGGCGAGGAAACGCACAAGTTGAGGTTTTACGTTGGACATGACGGGTCGATGATTCGGCTTGCGGCCGGTCTTGGCCTTGGGAACGCGTCTGCACTGAGATGGCCCGCTATGGGCAGCGAAATCGTCATGGAGGTGAGTGTGTGCATCGTGATTCTGGTAACCCCTCGTGACCTGTTGGCAAGGTCTGGCGCGGTGCGAACGGTGGTCAGTTCGTGCGTGTTATGCATGAGGGTACGCCCGTGCCGAGCCTTGGGTGGATTCAACTGGAAGAGTTCATCGGTTTACTGAAGAATGTCATACCGGAGGATATCTACAAGGCGTGTACTGAATAACTCTAGGTTGGTCGACACACGCGTCAAAGAGATACTCTATGTGAGCAAATATCTGTCAAGGCAGTCTCTTATCATCGGGTTTCCAGCCGTTCGGTGAATGATTTTACATTGTCATATGGCATTTGTGTTACAAGAGGAAATTAGTTGTCTGCCACTACTAAGACACTCTTACCGATGACCGCACCCTTGAGGAAACTGTCAAACGCCGCCTCAGCGTTCTCGAGACCCCTCGTGGCTTCCTCCCTGTGAATCAGCTCTTTAGATGCGAACAACGCAGGCACTTCCTCTTTGAAAACTTCCAGATACTTGGAGATGAGGTAGGCGAAGACGAATCCATTGACCGAGATCTCCTTCACAACGATGTTGAACAAGTTCTGTTGGAAGGGATTTCCGTTGAATCGCAGCCAAATGAGAGTAGTGGAAAACAAACCCGGAATGGGTAGGTGTCGCCATAGTATCCAGAAATCATTCCGCATTCCTGCGACGCATGAGTACAGGTAGAGCGCTAACGCGAGACAACAGACTTACGATAAATCGAGCATGGTATGCCGCTGCACCCAGCGCAGCATCCAGCGTTTCACCCCCTACGTTATCCCAATAGCTTCAAATCTAGTTAGAAACTAAAATTGCGCAGCGTTCTGGATGAAACGACATACACGTCAATAGGACCTTCCTTTTCCAGCACCTCTGATGTCTTTGTTTTCTTGTAGTTGAACGCGACGTCCGCACCCAGATCTTTCAAGAATTGAACCTTGTCGTCTGAGCCAGCGGATGCGATGACTTTCAAGCCGTCTCGTTTGGCAAGCTGGATGACCAGGCTAAATGGGGATATCAATAACCGATTTAAGATACCGATCCGATATAATGCATACGATCCGACTGCACCAGCACCACTGGTGACGAATGCTACCTCTCCCTACGCAATATATTGGCATGAGCAGCTAAAAACAAGGCAACCAACCAACCCACTTTCTTTGCATGCGAATGCTCTTTCCAGCCAAAGTATGCGGTCTGGCCTTTAGAAAAACACAGTCAACCCGCGTATCTCACTTGGGCTAAGCAACGTACCAGGCATGCCAGCTATTCCCACAAAGACGCTCCAAGGAAGACCATACTTGTTGTCTATCTTACTAAACCCTTTGGTATCTGTGTGGACCGAGTACTCTGCGAATGCTACGAATCCAGGTTAGCGCGAGCGTTGAGATTGGCCGCTGCACTTACCGTAGGAGGACCCATAGAGGTGATCGCCGGTCTGGAACGCATGGTTTTCAGAACGCACAACAACACCGACGCCAAAGCCTTTGATCCTATGCGAGCACAGTCAAGCGTGCGCCAAGCACGGGCTACAGAAAAAGCACTGACGTATCTCCGATCGTATAGCTGATCTAACCCGTGTCGTCAAGACGCGCGTCCATCGTTGAACGACTTGAAACCACTCACAGGAGCGTCTTTTACCATCCCGCCCAGGATGTATGGCTCTAGGGACAATACAAGGGTCTTGAGTAACACGCCTCCATGTAAAGGGACATTGTCCACGTCAATGGTCTGGGTGCCGTCAAACGTTGTCGTCTGTCCAGGAACATAAGAGCCTAACGTTGGGGCGTTATGGAATTTCTCAGCCTAGAGTGTGACTGCATGCCCACCTTTGAGGAACTCGTTGAAGATGACGCGTTTGTTGGTAACAGGGGACATGATTAAATTTCCTTCTTGAAAGATGAATCGAGCTAGTGTCAAGTTATATCTGGTTCTGGCTGGTGTGTGGTTAATAATTCGACCTGGGGAGGACAATCACAGCTTACGTCGGCTGGACAGCATAAGGTCCTATAAAGCTTGCTGACAAGAAAAGGATCCGTCAGCGTGAACAGGAATGGATATCATAATCCAGAGTTTGATGTTGCGCAGTCGTTGTTCAGAGCACCATCCCCAAGACTTACTAATTAGTGATACGATCATGCCGGGACTCCTTGCGAACCAGTGGTTTCTGCGAGCATACCTGACCAACACTTGATCAAGTTGCCGAGATTGGCCTAGACCCTACTTGGTAGTATATTGGCACCCGCCGTGAGAAACCGATAATCTGGCGAGCAAAGCAAAATTTATGTCTCGTGTCACTTTGGAGGGTATGTACAAGGACACCGATGGTATCATGTATGACTGGTTTGTTAGCAATGCAAATACCAGCACGACATCCGCAGCATCGCGATACGACTGTGAACGTAAGGATGTGAGAGCGAACGATGGAGATGAACAAGCAAGCACGAACCATAGTTTAGTGGAGATCAAGCACCATCAAATCAAAGCGACCATGATCTGCTTGCACGTCGTGACACATCCTTCCTCTAACGCCATCAAATATATTGTATTCCAAATACTGGAACGTGTCCTCCGAAGTCAGCTTGCTGGGTTCGCTGATCATAGCTATGCAATGATCCCCACTGGCATCAACCGAGAATTTATAAAGGAAGAGGAGATCAGGATCAGACCAGGGCTCGGGGGACTCTGACGGGGAGAGGGTGACAATTCCCCTTCCATGTCCATCGCTGGAAGCGTCGGTAAACACATTTCGTTGGTGGCCAGAAAGAATAAGAAGCTCTTGCATGCTGACAGACATGGGAAGAACCTCTGTAGACTCGGATTTTTCCGGTGGGATTATCAAGTCAACGCAGAGAATATGGGTATCTCTGTCATGTTGGGCGTCGGTACCCAGAAATCGGATGTTGACATCTCCGGTTGACGGGTCGACGATGGCGCCGCGGAGACAACACACAGGTGCACAAGTGAACCCGGCGAGAACTTCGTGCGCGAGTTGAAGCTGATCAGTATCGGTGTCGGATGGATCTGGGGCGACGAAAGCCTGTATGAGCGTCATCGGAGGGTTCGTGCGCCGTTGGGGATGAAAGACGATGATGTGTCTTCCTGAGAGCAACGTGAACTCGGACCACCGCGGAATGGGTTCCCAGTGGACAGGCGCGTCCTATGACAACGGATGAGCATGAACGTGAACTCGATGTTGACTTTATCACCACTCACGATGTAGGTACCGAATACCGGGAATCTATATATGGCCCACGTCCGCGCATCTATCACCATGCGCTCATAGGTTTGCGCAAATAAGCGGTCTGTACCACCATCAAAGTAGAGAAAAGGTGCGCTCGCAGAGAGGGGAAAGTTTGCATATTTCGGCAGGTCCATCTCAAAGGTCACGGGACCCAACATCAACCGTACATCATCTTGAAGTGGGAACTCCAGAAGCTTGCTAGGAACGGGTATGGTTAGGGTCAGGGAAGAATGAGAATAGGAATTACATGCATCGGCGTACGGTGGGCAAAGGGCTCGTCTACGTGACGCAGAGCGATAAAAACGCGCTCGGAATCGGGGAATGTCAACGAACAAGCGTTGAGTGATGATATAGGCTCGGGACTCTCCCATAAAAGCCGACCTGCGCCCGTCTCAAGATCCTGTGCGAGAAGGTGCTCTCCTTCACACCATATGAACAATCTCCCAAAGAGAAAGTCAAATGAAGTCGACACTGGAGACCGTTGTACGGGTATTCGTGGACCTCGGAGGCGAGAAACGATGCTCATGGGCTGTGAAGTCCATGTCTGAGATACACGTGCTGAGTGAATCAATATGCGTTCAAGAAACTGTGCGGACTGCCAAAGGAATGGACCAGATGGACGGAGTAAGCGTGAATCGGTATACAATGCCCTCCATAGGCGTGCATCACGAGTGACGCTGTTGGACTGCCTCGATACCTAATACAGCCGTCAGGGAGAGCACCCAAGAGAATAGCTGAACGCACCAGACGCAGTCGGATGACCTCGCGAGGACTCAGAAAGAGCAGAATGTAAAAGAGGACTTCGTCTGGGAAGCGAGTGGACGTGGCAGGGTCAGTGTTGACAGAAGCTTGCATCTCACTGTCAAGGTTCTTGGAGAGCAGTGCAAGTTATCCGAACGGTTTGTTTATGAACACTCTATTGTCAACTCGTGGCCATCTTCAGGAGCAGCGATCGCGTTATCTTGACAGTGACGCTTTCGATCGCACATTCTAACGCGATCGCCCTACCAGCATAACCATAACTGTGAGGAGGTACTCGTTCTAAGACTTTCTTAGCAGGTACATAGTACAGCTGGTCAGCTTGCATCCCCCAGAACAGCAATACTTTTCAATTGTTAGGCATGTTCAAGCGGTTCGATGGGCGGCGGCCATCTTGCAGAGGCATACGAGCGGAGGCTTCATGGTTGGGGCTCCCGCCATGCCAGGCCCACGCCCCTGCCAAGGTATCTTGTGGGTATGGTCTTTGTAAGTGGATGTTTTCTGGAAGCACCCTGCACGTCGTTCGAGTTAACCGCTATCATATTTGGTCATTTCTTTGTTGACCAGCTTACGATTTCCACTGGATATATGGAGACATTGCAATCGGGACTAAGGTTGAGTACCAGACCCGTTCGCGATGAAGACCTTGATGCCCATTCAACTACTACGCCCTCAGACACACCGCCGTCGCAACTCCCAGAATCGTGCTCGCTGCACGGCTCTCCGCCCTGCAAGATGATATCGCCTCGACTGTTCTACATCATCTCCTTTGCCATCATGTTCTTCACCAAATTCGCCGTCATCCTCTACATGCTCTCAGCCAGAGACTTTGAGTTTCTGAACTGGAAAAACGGCCAAGGGTACTTGGAAGCGCAGAAAGTGAGTCCACCAAACGACAGTGTGGCAAGTGTTTAACGCACGTCGGTAGAATCGCGTCTTCAAACAGCTCACGCTCGCTGTTATCACGGTCCGAGTTAGCAAACACATGTTCAAGCGATCCGTCGTCTCGTTTCTCATCTTTGCGATCGTTGTCATCAAGCTCTTCACGATCCAAGTCAAACTCGTCAAGCTTTTTCGGTCTCTCAAGCCGTTCAACGGGCCCGTGCGGCTCACAGCTTGTATCATGCTGTCGGGGGCGTTTTTCTACCTCAAGCTGTTGGTCGAGGTGTCGTGGGCTGTGTACTACTTGATCTTGCTGTGCAGAAATCCGTCCATAAAGGATACGTCTGTTTTGTTGTTTGGCTTGCTGCGCTTACTTGATTGGAAATAGATACCCAATGTATTTTCAGATTTATGGACTCGCAAGAGTAAATCAGAGGATTCCATACCGCTACAATTAAAAGAACTATTAGGACACGGTACGAATTAACACGAATGTTCTAATGTAGTGCACGCAGCTACCAAGGGTATTGGCGAGAGTACCGTATAGGATGCGTGTGTATAGCTAGGTGTCCCCGGTGCAACTAGCGATAGCGATGCAACCTATCGCTCAGCACTGTGTTAGATCGCGGCGCCATGGATGCCATGAGTGGACCGAGATGAAGAGGAAGAAGATCTGGCTCCGTCTTCACTGTCATCCTCGTACCCTCCAAGTCCGGACATGACTAGGACAGAGTCACCCACGTCCTCGAGCATTCTTCGAACGAACCCCTTCCCAGCGACGCTTGCTACCACATCCAGAAAGGCTTGCATCATGGCCCTCTCTTCTTCTAATTCTGCGTCCGCGAGTCCTGCTTCTGCGTACGCGTTTGTCACGTCTGCTTGGGCTTCCGAGAGACACGTTTCAAGGTGCGAACGTTGACGCATCACGTCGGCCACCATTTGGTTAAGCCAGGTGGGATCTTCCTCAGAGAGGGGTGGTGGTGGTGGATACGTGAAGGCCATGATAGGGGGATTGAGCGTCAAATCTGAAGGCACATGCGAGAGAGGGAGGGGGAATTTGGAAGGGGGAGGAGGAGCGAATTTAGGGATCCAATTGCCATCGAGAGGAGGTGGGGGGAAATGTTCAAAAGGCCATTCGACAGCGTCGATGGGCGCGTTTCGAGGTTGAGCGGGATCGATCACTGAAGACATTGAAGATAGTAGTCAAGAGGTGTGCGAGGGACTAATCAAGCTTTCAAGCTTTCAAGTGTGGACCTGTGGTGACTTTCCTCTTCGGGGCTTTAAAGCTCAGCGAGTGAGTCACTTGCCATTGTTCCTGAGGGCTCTTGTTCTACTCACATTATTTTGTTGCTCAGGAAGACGAATTTCGGCAAGCATGCAGGAAGAAGTCATTAGTTCTAACCTATTCCTGTAGGCGGACTAAACAGGTCGTTGGCACTTTTCCTAGACGTCGGCAAGACCCAGCTGTGGTCCCTCGAGGTCTGATAGATGGCCAGTTCCCACGATAAAAGATGATATCATGTAAGCTGTGCTCCTTCTCATGGATGTGGAGTGGGAAAGTTGACAAACACCTGAAAACATCATTTAATTATAACGGAGCAATATCGCCATTGGTTAATTCCATGCTGTGAAACGTGGGAAAGAATTTATCGGTAAGCTTCCCACTTTGGTTGCCCAGGTTATCACAAATTAGGGTAGTGATGTCATCATTACCCACCCATATAAACTCGGCTACCGTTTCCTTTATTTTCCACGTCGACATGCTTCCCACCACCAGACGATTGAGCGGTGGTAGCCGCCCAAGAGATTTCAGCTTCCTCAGATGCAGTCCCTTGGAAAGACCCAATGTCGACCCATCACCGTTCAATGACAATGATCATTCCACCTCTCAACTCTCGTCTGCGCTCTCGCAGGTCCGCAGCTTCCACACGTCTTCGCCTGCTTCCTATGACTCTACTTCCTACAATGTGACTGAAGTGCCCGAATTCTTCTCCAAATACAAAGAACGCAGAGCCATCACCCCCACTGACTCTGTGAGTTCGGCGATATCCACTTTTATGAGGTCTACTAACGACCAACTTTTCAGCCTGTGCAACACGAAGAGCTGGGATTAATGCAGCCTCTCACCCATTTAATTCGGGCGGGTGACGTTGTAGCTACCACACGTCGCTTGACGGCCAAGGTTCCAGTCGAGCACCGCAATGCTGCTGGCCACGTTGTTCATTCATCTGGCTTCGTCGTCCCCGGCCCGGGGCACACCAGCACTTCTGATGTTGCCCGTGCCAAGGAGAGGGAGCGCAATGAGAGCGTAGACCTCGCAATCCAGACAGCGGCGGTCGCTCATCGTGTTCTTGAATCAGACCTTGATCATGTGGACGCCACCACTCTCCCTTCCTTTCACAAGATACCTTTCGAAGTACGTGAACCGGATGGCACTGTCAAGCATCCTAGTGGATTCGTGCCTCCGACCCCTGCCCACAAGTTTAGGCACACCGTCCCCACGAATGTGTTCTGGGACCGCAAGGCTCCTGTCCCGCGACAGGTGCCGAGGCCACCATCTCCAGTCCGCGCTGTTCTGCGGGCCGTGCACACGACCTCGGCCCTGGAGGCTTCCTAGGATGGGTGTACCGAAGAAGATTTGGCGAGCACGGAAGCCATTCAACATGTAGATTAGTTTGTATACTGACGATGAGCCCCAGGCTTTGGGAGCGTCCATCCACGAAGTGGCATGCGAGGCTCTTAAAGCTTTCAGGTTACCCGAGTCAGCGTAGATATCAATTGCAAACCTGTGTCATAAATCGTGCGCATCGTCATTGTGTTTAAACCTTTGGCCTGATTGCCGTGTTATAAACTCGATGATTTTTTGGGTATGTACTGGCATAGCTGACCACTACCTTTCTTCAACAGCTTAGATATTTCATCTTTCTGCTGTACAAGCTGTCGCGTGCACAGCACATGCCATGTTGCAAACATGATTGGGTTGATCCGATGCGACATCCCGACCCGACTGGTTAACCGGTTACTGATCAACTCAGCAAGTGCCAAGAGGGTTATACTGATATTCCATTGCGTACCAGAGTGGCCCTCCTTGCCTCATGAAACTCTCCATCTCTAACAACCATCGGGAGACCCATATGGAAGGCGCAGTCCGTTGAGTTTCAAGTTCGGGCTTTCAGACGATCCACGTCGTTTGCAACAAGACTAGCAATGAGACTCGGCTTTCGGTCGTCCTTCTAGTGGCCTCCGTCCCCAATCAGTTCCTCGTTGAATATCGATTACGGGACCAATCTAGGATAAGTATGTGCTTTCCTCTTCACCTGTAAACTTTCTCTGCATGGTGTTTTCACTCGAGTATAGATTCTCACATCCGGCAATTTTTACAGCCAACAAAAACTCTGATTGCAGATCACAACAGTATCGAGACACAGTATTCAATATAACTTTGCACCACCATACTAATATTTTCGTGCTCTCACTCTTTAACCTCGATAAACTTAAACAACTGAGTGTGTGAGAATCGCGGAGGGTCGGATTCGGTGGATATAATCGGCTGAATCGTAACCTGCGACAGCAGTGGATGATATCAGCAAGCCGCAATAGTACCAGACAGGAGAGAGCCACTGACCTGGAGAGGGAAGACTGTCCATCCCAGGCTCAAGTCGTAGTCGGGTGAAATACTGGATATAAATTGGTTAGCGAACACTCTGAAACGAAGAGTACCACTCACGTGTATGCTTTATCCGCTTCTCTGTAGACGAGGTGCCATTTCAAGTCCTTTGTCGCGTCGGTGGTAGCAATGACCACGCCCGTCCCCCCGATGGGCTGGTCCACGCCCGTGTAGGCATATGGGGGTGGAAGGGCGAACCGGAAAACCAAGTAACCGGCTTGCTGCGTGAGTTTCCACTGCAACCCAGTGTGAGCCTTGCATTTGGGATGGAAACTACAAACCGACATACATTTTGGACAGGCCCGTCGAGGTATACACGTTGGAGGGGAGGCTGGGTTTCATTGACACCGGCGGGAGGCCCACCCACGTCCTCCCCGGAAGAAAGGACGATTTTATGAAGGCCAGTTTTAGGTTCAGACATCGATGCGGTGGTTGCGGTGAGAGGTTGTGGGGTGAGGATTGTGTTGCGGATCCCCGTTCATTTTATAACTATCGAAAAGGGGACCCCCGAGAATCTGTCGCCTCCTGGCAAAGCATTTTGTTGTCAAGTATCTTGCCACTGTCCGGGGTTCAGATCAACAGTATAGCCAGAAGTGGTTTTGAGGGCTGTCGTCCGATTCGAAGTGGAGCTCCCAAGAGAACACATGTATCTGAGTTTCATATCAGTGTCACTGGGCGCAAAGCGTGACCAATGATTAATGAACTTCCATACCCGCGATCAATCGCACTGTTCATGCCTAGTACTTAACAGCATAGGTAGAACGCGCACAGAATATTTTCCAGGAGTAACAGCGTCACAAGGGCATCTTTTTGCATACCTCATGTTACTTGAACGTCTGGCGAGTTTCGAATATCCAGGCCTCCGAGCTTGTTCGGTTCGGTATCAGATTGATTATCAGAACGCCGCTGATATCTCTGGAGCTGCCCCTTGACTACGCAGTTTTGGGAATCACTCCAAAGCCTCGAGGTATGTGGTTCCGATACCCCAACCGGTCCGGTCATTTGATGAATGTGCAGAGGTGGCGCGATTCCATGTCAAAATGACCTGATGTTCTTCAGGGGAGTAGATCTTCCCCGACGGCACTGGTGGCCCGAATGGAGGTCACGATATAGACAAAACTGCCAGAAGCACTTGTATCCTGCTGGACTCGTTGGCGCAGCGGTGGGTGGCACAAATATGAATTTTTGGCCTGTCCATATATGGGCTTAAGCACCTGCCCGACGTAAGTATCTGGTCACCTGGCTCGGACCCCACTCTCGGCGCATCCTTCGTCCTTGGAGTGGCAAATTTCTCTCGTGTCCGATACCCCGGATAAGAAAGGATATATGTGCTAGACTCGAAGCAGAGTAGATGGATTGATCGTATCGGACTGGGAACAAAAGACTGACCTAGCGGGGTATGCTTCTAGATGCTTCCATGCCCACACGATCGTCAACAACGGGGTTTGTGTGGCAATGTTCAACATACGTATCTAGAACACCTTTCGGCTTCAGCTCACGCTGGATACCTCCAAAGTTGCCATCATAGACCATCATCGGCCACCCCCCGTCCTCCCAATGTGCTTCTATGCCAGGGGAGGTGGGGCCTATTTCAGGGAGGGGCATTGTGTCTATGCACGGACCATAGCTTCTTCATTTACTCTCTTGGTTGCATGTTGCCAACGTCCGTGTCGACAACGATTGGTGCGTACTGACGAGATAAAACTGCATTAATGCTGAGTGTTTGAGAAGGCTATCCCCAGCTCCTTGAAATTGACGTTGATGACCACTTGTACGCAGTGACATTTACAGCGAACGGCAAGCATCTCGTCAGTGGCAGTCTGAAGGGTGTTCAAGTGTGGCGAGTGGCAGATGGCAAACAAGTAGCGATGATACAACTTGTGAAGCGGGGCAATGTCCAGTGTGTTGCTGTATCCAATGATGGAAGGTGGATCGCAGCGAGGTGGGGCGAAGGGATTATCTGGGACGCGACGACAAGTCATTGCGGACGAGATCAAAATCACCATCTACATACGACGTCGATTTCTCGCCAGACTCGACTCAACTCGTCTTCGCCATTACTTGGATATCGCAGCGCGCTGAAACCTTGTAGGGGATAGTACAAAAGCAGCCAACGCAGCAACTAAAGAAAAGACGGATCAACGTCACGAAAACCAAGTGAGGCTAAACCGGGCGTACCGTTAAGGAACTGTGACAAGGGGCGAAGTTAGCGTCCTCTGACCTAGAAAGCCATATACATGACTACTGTATACCTTGGAGAACTGGATCCCGGTGGCAGTTGGAACCCAAACAACTAACACCACTACAAGAGCTTCTCGGCCGGAAACTTAGCAAGCACTTCCAAGCACGCTACACCAAGGATGTCCCCACAAAAGATGAGCGCAGACATTATCAGACATCAATGCAGGCTAGAGAGGCGGCGTGTCAACGTGAATTTACCTACCACTAGCTGACCAACTCTGCGAAACCGAGCTGTCGAAAGTGCATGCAGCTTAGCTAGTGTCCATCGCATCTTCCACGTCCACGTCCACTGCGCGTTCTTTTCCCTTCTTTGACCTTTTCTTCTTGCGCGGAGACGCAGGATCAGTCACGTCCAGACTTCGATACTGTCCAGGCGGACCAAAAGAAGTGGCCTCGGAGGCTATCTTGTCCGGTTCCGGGTCCACATAAATAGAGGCTATCTCCTCCAAGAGATCTGCTTGCCTACGCTCAGAAGGCGTCGGTTCGGGTCGCGCCTTTTCCTTGAGCTGCACTTCCTTGAAGCGGATGCGTTGTTCCGTGCAACCAACATGAGTCAAGGAACGCTTGTTTGGCTGCGTGTCATCTACGCTGTTCGTTCAGTGTCAAGCAAACAGACGTCTAGACTCGCGCACTTTTTTTGTCCGTGAATAGGAGTTCGGTGCCGAGAAGCGTGTCATGACGACCCTTGAATATCGACCCAGAGAGTTGTAAGAAAGGCGTCGGTGTATCCAACCCCTTTCGTTCTATGCATGAATTGTCAGCGTTATGATAAGAGAGCCTGCACTCACGATCAACCTGTACGTGGAAGTGCTCGGGAGCAACGTAGGTTCTACCACGCCTAGATCAAGCGTGACATACGAGACCTCTTCCTCTTCCTCGAGATAATCTTCATCGGGTCCAAACGATTCAACTTGCTTATATCCCGGCACCAGTGTCGTAGACGGCATCCTTGGAGTCCTGATTAGGATGGGTTGTTTGGCAAGACCTTGCGATCCAAACAACGCCAATGTCCTTCCGCCCGTCACCCATTCTCCAACGGAAAATCAGCGCCGCATCCCGCTCATGGCTCTCCAGACAATCTCGTGACCCGTACGTCAAACAGCGCAATGCGTCTCCCATTGCCTACCGATCCCGCTCCGCTTTTAAGCTGCTCGAGCTTGACGCCGCCTGGGGTTCTTTCCTATCCAGGAAACACGTGCGCGCAGTCGTAGACCTCGGCGCAGCTCCGGGAGGTTGGAGCCAAGTCGTCGCCGAAAAACTCGGGTGGATCGACACCACACCGCCAGTCGGGGATGCCTCAGACGAAACTGACACATGGAACCCTTCGCAAGGCCGAGGCGTCATCGTCTCTGTCGATTTGTTGTCCATGTCGCCGATTCCGGGTGTGCACATCATGCAGATGGACTTTTTAACTCCACAGGCAACCGTTGTGATTAAAGCTGCGCTTAGCACACCCGAGAATCCCTCTGGCATGGCAGACATCATCCTTTCTGACATGGCTGCTAATTTCTCAGGAAATAAAATCCGAGATGTGGAGCGGAGTCTCGATATATGCCAGTCTGTATTCGACTTTGCAAAGGATAATCTGCACGTGCGAGATAAAAGGCATCGAGGCGGAACTTTATTGTAGGTGAGACTACCATGCGGACATAGCTGTCGCTGACATCCACAATCAGGCTCAAACACTTTGCCCACCCTCTATTGCAAGACTTTCGAAAACGTCTGCTGAATCCCAACTTTCATCACGTCCATTATATCAAACCAAGTTCTAGCAGGGCCGACTCCGCAGAAGGCTACTGGCTTTGTCAAGGATGGAAGGGGCTCAACAAATCTACATAACATATAACATTGTCACCATAGTCGTAATGTACCAATACAATAGTCATAGAAGGCAGAATATAACGCAAGCATTCATAATTCAGACGAAACCAGACATCGGGTACTTGATACGATGATGTTTAGGCACCGAAACCATAGAGGGTACGACCAGAGCGTTTCAGGGCATATACAACATCAAGCGCAGTAACAGTTTTCCTATACACGAGTCACGGTGTGCACTGCATGTCGATAAAATATGCTTACCTCTTTGCATGTTCAGTATAAGTGACAGAGTCACGGATAACCTGGCACATGGAGTCAGAATCCGGAACCGCAACAAATACACAATGACTCACATTCTCGAGGAAGATTTTCAAAACACCACGAGTCTCCTCATAGATGAGACCAGAGATACGCTTCACACCACCACGACGAGCGAGACGACGAATGGCCTGGAAAGTGCAGTGAGACAATGCCAGTATGGAGGGAAAAACAACACGTACGGGCTTAGTGATACCTTGAATGTTGTCACGAAGGATCTTGCGGTGGCGTTTAGCGCCTCCCCTGGACTACCTGTCAACGAATCGCCCAACGTGAGGAGCGGCACGACCTACTTTCCAAGACCTTTTCCTCCTTTTCCACGTCCAGACATTGGTGATAAAGTATGTTACTTGGGTGTATGTGACAAAACGTAGATGATGCGATGCAACACGG
>JBBPRM010000438.1:0-17408 GCA_038092995.1 Xerocomus minutiporus | reverse complement strand
CCCTGAAAAGCCCTTTGATTCGTGGTTTGCGATGGGCGATGGCAAGCTCACACTGATGCGCATCATCCAGGAACGCTACAACAATTCCGAGTTTGCGTTCCTGTCTGCGTGCCACACGGCGGTGGGAGACGAGTCCACGCCAGACGAGGTGCTCCATCTCGCGGCTGGGATGCAGTTTGCCGGGTTCAATGGGGTGATTGGGACGTTGTGGAGGGTGGACGATTCGGTCGCGCACCAGGTGGTCACTCGGTTCTACCAGGAGATGTTCAAACAGCCCGTGCTTGATTTCGAGTACGCGGCTACGGCACTCAACACCGCAGCGCTGGAGACTGCCGATGAAGTATCGTTGGAGAAGCGGATCGTGTTCGTGCATATCGGAATCTGAGCTCTTCAATCAACGTACGTTTCTTTTCTTCTCTGAGGAGGTTCTTGTTCAGTTTTGTCATATTTTTCCAGATGTGCATTGATCGTGTTTTATGCAAGTGAAAAATCTCACTCGACGTAGGTATCTTTCTGTACGATACGCAGTTGACATATGCTTCTTTTATCCCCTTGTATGCCTGTTGTTCGATTTTGTATTTGCTCCTCGGGCTTGTGCCCAGTTGATCGTGCTCTATGCATATCAATTCTTTTCAATGAGTTGGGTATCACTTTGTAAGATACATAGTTGACGCACCGTGTTTGTATATCTCGGCTCGAGTCGATGGTGCAGTGTAACAACTTGTCTTCTGTTCATCCAGTCTGAGTCTTGCTTGGAGAGCAAAAAATCTGAACTTACAAGGACCCCTTGAACCCTCAGTGCGATGCACCCGCTTGACACGATTCGTCCCCGGGGCTCGAACACGAGTTCAATATGCCATCCCTGTTGCGGCAAGACTCGAACGGCCGCCAGTTTTTTCGATAGATGTCAAACAAAACGCACCGTCAACGACAAACAGCCGTCTACGAGGAATATATTTATTCGCCCATGCAAAGTAGGCTTCTGTCTGCTTGATCCATCCAAAGCGGGGCATAAATCACTTGTCAGAATATGGCAAGGTATTGAGTTTGTGACGACATGAAAACGTGAGCGCGATCGATTTGGGCCACATCATGGCCGACCCTGCGCCCCCGTTTCAGCTGGATCCATTTGTACAAGTCCAGGACGACTATGCAGGACGTCCGCGGACGCTCGGTGGGCCGCGTGCGGGCGCTGGGAGGACAAAGGTGGTCAGGGTCAAGGATGAGCTAGTACGTTGGGATCGTCCGATAGGCTTTTTCTCGCGTGTTGGACTTTGGGTGCCTTCTTGTTTGTCGAGAAACCGCAAGTGACACATTACGTCTAGACTAGTCGCTTCGAATCGTTTGGAACGCGTACACCTGCTCCATGAGTGTACAGTGTCGTGCCATTGGCCTATCAAGGCGCCACACTGACATCCACCACCATTCGAACCTGTGGTTTCAAAGGGAGCGAGCCGATACGATAAGGTGCGCCACAGAACGCACTCAACGGAGCAGGCCCAAACCATGAATACCTTGAAGTACCTACGTACGTACACGGTTACCAACTCTTTTTGACAACATGATAAGCCATGATACGACGTCAGGCAGCCTCCGAGTCGTCGGACGTTTCGACGTTTATATGAATGGCGAGACTGACGCGCTTCGGTGGATGGCAGTCCGAGGCAGTGGGGCACGTCAAAGAGGGCAAGTGTCGCGCTCCAGGCATCTGGTCTGGAGTTTGGACTGTGCGACGCCACCCAGCAGAGTTTCGGTCGCTTTGCGAGAGCGGCGTGGATGACAGCCATCAGTCCTTACAAGTACCGAGACGAATTGGTGTGTGAAAGGGGTGGAGGAGGAAGTGTTTATGCCTGTTGCCCAAGTCGGTGGGCAAACGAGTGCGTGCTTGGAGGCGAACAGTGCGGTCTCAGGGGGGCCATCTGGCGCCTGGATCTGAACCGATAAGCAAGCGAAATTAGGAGACAAAATGGGACGAAGGCAAGGCCCGCAACGGTGCTGTTGTTTCTAGATGTATGGATAAGGCGAAAGATGGTGTAGGCCATGTGCTGTGAAACACTGCGCAGCTCACAGTCAGCCTGGTAATCCGACGGAGAGCGTGTTTTAGACACCAATCATCTCCGCCAAGCGGCGAATATTGGGAGGCAATGTAGGGCGAGGGCGAGGGCGAGGGCGAGGGGGCCGTGGTACTGCCCCAGTTATTGTTTGGAGATGCGTGGATATAGGGCGATGCGGCCGCCTCGTATACCCGTATATTTTGCACAAAGTGCCCCGAATGGACACGGAGAAAACATAGTCATGATGGCCTTGTAGTATTCGTGCGCTTGAACGTTGAGTGATCGCCATCGTAGCGGGAACCAGAGATCGTGCCCGAGTACATACATAGCCGCAATTACCTAAATGAGTCTCACAAACCTTGCTCACGATGAGCGTCCAGGCTACGTTGGACCAACTCGCGACCTACCGCGCCCAAAACGCGCGCGCATCCCAGGACGTGTTCGAAAAGGGCGCCCGCCTGCTCGAGAAGAATGCTATCAAGAAAATGGGCGACGAAAGTACGTCTGGGGCCCAAACGCAACCGAGTCATTTGATGTGCATGTACGAACAGGATGGGCATTTCTGGAGCAGCTTGCGCTCGCGGCGATCGATGTTGGACAGATGGACGTTGCGGACGTGCGTGCTTCCCCTAGGCTCGAACCTCGGTTGGACTCACGCACACGTATGCCTTGGTTGCAGCAATGCCTTCGGATGCTCAATAACGAGTTCCCGGGTTCACCACGAGTAGAGTGCCTCACAGGCATTCGTATGGAGGCCACGGAGCCCCCCGAGATTGCCCTCAAGTACTATGCAGAGTTGTTGGAGGCGGATCCTACCAATGCAGTGTGTGACCATGCGCGTCCTGTTCTCAAGCCTTTCACTCATTTCTTTCCCTGAAAGGCCATATGGAAGCGCCGTATCTCGATATTCAGACGGACGGGCAAGATCGACAAGGCGGTCCACGAACTCTCACAGTACCTCGAGACGTTTTACACTGACGTCGAGGCGTGGCTCGAGTTGGCAGCCATCTACGCCACGTGTAGTCAGTGCGTCTCCCTGTCCCACCTCGACGTTCTCGGTCGACATCGATACTGACTAATGGGGGACAGATACGAACACTCGTTGCAATCACTGATGCACGTCCTCTTGCTCGCACCGCAGAACCCGTTTTATGTGCTGCAGGCGGCTGAAACTGCGTACACGGCCGGCGACGTCGCACTCGCGATCAAGATGTTCCTCACCGTGGTGGATATGACTGACGGCGACGATTCCGAGCCACCTGTCGAATCGACGCCTCTGGGGGTCACCGTGCGCGCGTGGTACGGTGTCAAGCTTGTGAGTATCTTGCTGACTGTCTTGGATGACGAGCGACGCTGACGTGTGACATAGTGTACGAGACGGATCGCGCAGGACGCGCGGCTCGCGACGAGTTCTGCGTCAAATACGCCTCCTCCGAAGAATGTGGAGATGCTGGATGAGCTTGCGACGGAGCGGTTGCGGATCGCGTACTCGAGCTCTGGTCAAAAGGGCGAGATTGCCAAAGGGAGGGATGAAGTATTTGCTTGGGTTGCTGTATCGTGCTAGCACGGTTAAATTTCATGAGAGGCGTGTGTTGGGTGAATCAATTGCGAACACATCTTATTCACAAGAAACAAACAGATGCGCTCTTGGACGGGTACGAAACGATCAGCCAAGAGGACCCTTGGTGTCGCATAAAGGCGATACAAGAAGCTGGGGAAGAAGCTATCCGACAATGGTAATTGTCTATTGTTAACCGATAGCAGAAAAGCCGTCGATTCTTGAATAGTCCAGATGCCCCCCTGTCTATCAACGGGCTTGAATTTGATGAGCGGCATAAACGTGGTTAGATCTTCTAGAGATAATATGCGAGCAGCACGGCCCGAGTGAGCATAAAATAACCCTGTGGGTCTCATCGACGATCATATGCTGGAAAGAGAGGGGGACAAGATGTTTGAGTGATCCTTTCCAAGGCAACGAGTTGGATATTAAGCGAAGCCCCCTCTCCTTAACGACTTCTGTCTCCCCTTCAGCGGCGCTCGTCATCGGGCTTGTTCTGCGAGGTAGAAGGTATTTGGTTTGATGCAGTGTGTCCCGATGGGCGGTCTGGGGAAGGGACCTCGGTCAGGGACGTGACGTCTGTCTCGATCACGACCTGTGCTGGTATATCGGATTACGTGGATGGGCACGCTTGAAACGCTGTCTTGTACTCACTATCGGCCTTTTCGAGGTCCGTGTTTGACACGGGGGGTAGCGAGAGCGGAGAGCTAGGCCTGGATCTGGGGCTGTGTGTTCGGTGGCTGTAGGGGTCAGTTTATGAGTTGGCTGGTGACAGTGGTAGGCTCACTGTATACGGCGCCTACGTTTTGGTGGACGGGTGATATGAGGAGGGAGGGCTCGCAGTGTACCGTCCTGTGTGACGTTCTGCTTGGCCATTGGCGTCATGAAAGTGGAGCTATTGAAATAGGGGCAGCGACTTGTCGGAGTTCTTTGGATTTACCATTATTTCTAGTACATTCTTATTCAGCTGTACACTGGTCTTATCAACCATTGTTAGTACTGTGATCGTCGTCGCACGTGTGTAGTGTTCGTCACCTGCCAAATTTGGTAGTCGGTAGGGTGTAGTGCCACGTTGCGCCAACATCTCTCCCTTGCCTCGTCAACATGTTCGCCGAGGAACTCAAGACACTCCGTAGACTGGGCTTCCGTCATGTCTGTCCCTTCTATGTCTCATTTGTCGCTGTACTGACCCTCTTTTAGGTTCTTTTGCAAATACTCAACTTTGCGTCGGTCGTCGCGTCGGGTTTGATGCTATGGAAAGGGCTAGGACTCTTTTTCAACACAGAGTCGCCGATTGTCGTTGTGCTCAGGTGCGAGTCTCGGGGTCGTGCAAGATGGAGTGCTGACGTTGTCACAGTGGCTCGATGGAACCTGCCTTCTACCGCGGTGACCTTCTCTTCCTGACCAACCCCCCCGATACACGGTATCAGACAGGTGATATTACAGTGTACAAGGTGCCGAATGCGGATATTCCGATCGTCCATCGTGTTCTTGAGACGCACGACATATTCGTGAGCAACACCACACGCAAGTCGAAGAAGGACCCGTTCGTGATGTGATTGTGGCGATTGGACCGTTGTTGACGCTGTCTGCCAGGTTCTCCAAATATGCACCAGGAGCAAACCAGCTCATGCTCACCAAGGGTGACAATAATCACGTTGACGATGTGGAGCTCTACCAAGGTCTCGACTTTCTCGAGCGACGCCACATTATTGGCAAAGTCCGCGGGTGCGTGGAGGTATGATTTGATATTGGGGTCTTTAACATAATCCTTGTCGCAGCTTTTTACCATATATAGGTTATGTCACGATCGCTATGGTACGCCTGACTCTTATTCAATCGACCCTCATCTCCGTGGATTTCCGTGGGTATATCTGACGCGTAATTGATTATTGTAGAACGATTTCCCACAATTGAAATACGCGCTCCTGAGTGGTCTAGCGCTCCTGGCACTGGTGCAACGCGAATAGGATAACGTAGTCAGGGTTGTTGTTCATATCAGTGATGTGATTGTTGGCAACACTTCGTGGTGAACGTGATCACGTGTAACAATCTCTGAGGTCTGAGGAAGGCGTTGATCCAGGCAACGGCGATTACGTAATCAAGACAAATGAATGTATCCGGGGTCCTGATCGAGACCCGAAGCGATATGTCCCGTACACAATGTTGTGCAAGTCTCGCGAGTCAAATCGTCTCCCTGACCATCTTTTGTTTCCTTCTTTCATCTCCCTGCATTCCATCTTTCCCATGGAGCCCTCACCTGTCTCAGAGACACAATCACACCACCCCCAGCCCGGCCCCGCGTCATCTACTGGCTCGTATGTCCGCTCTTCCTCCTTCTGATCGTCCTTCTCATTCCCCACAGCCAAATCCGTTCACGTGTCACAGTAGTCTGCGCAGAGGTATGTCCAATCTTCCCGTCTTCACCTCCCTTCATCCCCTCCCAGTGCAAGCGTCTCAAGCTTAAGTGCGACCGACGCACCCCCTGCGGCTCTTGCACAAAACGCGATACAGTAGCAAGATGTGTCTATTCGCCCGCAGCAGCAGAAAAAGTGTCTGTATTCCTCTCGTCCTTTCCACTCCCCTTTCCTCACCACCCCCTCTCATCAGTGACCTCCATTCCCTCAACAACCGCCTCATCCAAGTCGAGTCTCAACTCGCCCAGTTTACCGCACCAGGTGCACGCTCACATAATTTCCCCAACCACCCGTCCGGTCCATCAACACACTCAGATCCTCCCCTCCTTGCTGTTGGCCAATCAGGCTCTTCCCTCGCAATATCACTTGACGACATCACCGCAATATGGCTCGACGAACTCGACCTCAGCAAGGACGTCCTTCCCGCTCAGCCCCCTTCTCCCTACGCACCCTGTCCCGCTTACTCATCAAATCCAGTCAAAGTCGAACCAGCACCAATCACAATTCCTTCCCACGACGCTCCCAGCCCTTCTGACCCACCTGTGCATCTCCTCCTGCCTCAGCTGGCCGCTTACTACACGTCCTCCTCCCCTACAGTAACGGACACCCCTTGCGTCAATCCACGGTTATTCGTACATCTCCCTTTTGCTCCGCGGAGGCGACAAAAACTGTATGACAACGTGGAAGATGTTCTGAAGATGCATCCTTGTTTCAATTTCAAGCATTTCAAGGACCGCGCAGAGGCAATGTTCAGGTGGTCCTCAGAAGTCGACGCACACGACACTTCCCTTGCTGACTCTCCAATGTCCCAAAATGGGGCCAGTGGCGCGATTTCAACCGCTAGCAAGTTGGACGCTGCTCGTGCAATATTTTTCGGTCCCCCTGCCACGACCCCCTCTACTTCCACCCGTCCCTTGCCTACCCCGCGGCCTACACTTTCCTTTTTTGCAGCCGTGGCAGCTGCCTTCGCACTCGGTACATTGGTCGATAGAGAGATTGCCGAGGAGGAAGCTCGTTTGGACGTCGCTACTAGCGACCGTTTGACCCCTGATGATTCGTTATCTCGCCCGTCCGCGCGGAAGAAGCCAGATTTCCCCTCAGTACCAAACAAAAGATGCAAAGGCGTTGCCAAGGATGTCGTCTGTTCACCCGCCGTACTCTTCGCACTTTCCCAACAGGCATTGTCATTGTTCGAAAAGTCGAACTCATACGATCTAGACTTTTTGGTGACGACGATCCTCCACGTGCTGTATGCATTGCATGACAGCAGAGCGCGTGTTGTTCACTCTCTACTGCCCGAGGCAAGTGATTTCGATCATTGATGAATGATAGCAAATCACGAGTGTGTTTCTTTTCCCGACAGGTTGGCAAAATGGTCAATATAGCGCGCACCATGGGATTAGACGTGGATCCAGACGAATTTCCCGGAAAGTTCAGCCTTTTTGAGGCTGAATCAAGACGGCGACTCTGGTGGGATATCTTTTATTATGATCTGTGAGTCTCGCCCGCCGCATGTCATTTCTGTGACTTATTCGCGGGAACGTCACAGGTTTATATCGGACTATATGGGCCGATCGCCCCTCATCTCGGATACTGAACATACGACACGCCTTCCCATGGATGTAGACGAAGATGTATTCACCCCTGCCTGTACTACGATTCCATTCCCACGCAGTCCGCTTTCGCTGTTGGAGCCGAATTCCTCAGACTTCAAATACTTTGGTCTGAAATGCCGGTGTGTTCCCAGATTTAGTTTTGGTCACCTCATACTCATTTCCCGACCAAGTCTTGCGCAGCTGGTCAAGGCTATTAAGCGACGTTCCCTCGGGGACTTCGTCCAGAATGATTCAGCAGCTCATGAACAATTCACACTCGAACATGCGGCTTTGTGTGCAAACGAGGTCAAGCAGTGGCTTGCGGATCTTCCGTCTACATTCCGGATGGACATAGACTCGGACCCCTCGATGCAAGCGCCACGCCCAGACGGGAGTGCCCCCGCGGAATTAACCAATGTGTCTCCTATGCTCCTTGCGCAGCGATGCGAGCTGGCAGTAACGGCGCAAAGGCTAGTCATGAAGGTTTACATTCCCTTCCTGCGGCCATCCTATAGCCACGGAAACTTGACGTCGTACTACCAAGCCACGGTTGGCACCTTCACCGCGGCACATGCCATCATTCGTTCGCTTAGGGCGCTGTGTTTGATGTGGAAGCACCGACCTGATCTCCGGGGACACCGGCCAATGCCCGCGCTGTTCAGCTTTTACTCGTTCAGTAGGGCACTGTTTGACGCAGCAGTCATATGTGCGCACAACGTGATCAAAGATCCTCATAGTGTCTGGGTGCACACCGCTTTCGAGGACGTCAATCATGCGCTCGAGGTTTTGCGGGATCCGATGCTGAACACAGGGCGTGGTCCTATGCGTGGCGGTGTTGAAGGAGGCGTACACGAGGCGATCAAGATCGTCGAGTTGTTGCAGCGCAAGGCTGAAAGTGCGCGTTCCGGCAGCTCAGATACGACCTCAGCTGGGATGAAGAGAAAGCACGACGAGATTGAAGCAGATGTCGAACAGCTGCGGCATGGCTTTCGTTTCCCTTTTGTCAGTGCCCCCGTCGTGTCGACCAACGACCCCGCACCCACGAATGATTCTGCCGCTCCGCCGCGTGCCACAGGCGCACGTCCTAGGGCAGCGTCGTCTGATTTTTTATCCGATCAAACTTCCCACCGCGTCAGCCCCGCGGAGGAGCAAGCCAAGCACTCACCAGCGGCCACATCGAAACATGGATCTGAGTCCCACAAGTGCAAGGACAAACATGCCAAGAAACCGCCCTACCCGCAGACTGGTATTCGTGTTCGGCCTGGGAAGGAGCTGTCGCCGTTTGGCAAACTGTGTATATCTCCTCCTGCGTCTGCACCGCTTAGTGCTGGCAGTGACGCTCCTTCGTCCTTACGCCAAGCTACTTCTGTCGCTGCGAACCCAGCTGTCGAACAGCCTCCGTATGTGCAACGATCGGCTTCGTTAGCGCCAGCTTCTCAGAGTATAAGCCACCATCCGCCTCTTCCTCAGAAAGGAGACGGTGGTTCTGTAGATTTCCTACTCCCATTCGGTGCGGGAGATGAGGCTGCGCAAGCACATGCACCGATGAACTTGGATATACCTCATTCGCGACGGTATGCCGAGATGGGCCAAGAAGTTCCAGGTTCACAGCCAATGGGCACGACCGCTCTCCCCTGCTTTGAGCGACCGCACAGCGTTCCGTTCTCGGGTTCGAGCCCAGCCTCGTATGCGGCGTCGAGCGGAAGCTACTCGAACGTCAGCTCGCCGTACACAAACGGTGGTACGCAGTTTTCGACGACGCCTTCGCACGAACAGCCATCGTCTTCGTTTGACATGTCAGCGCAGAGTTTCTACCCCTACGATGCTTCACGTCCCGTCCACTCGTTGGCGCTGGTCGGGGTGAACCATGGCGGTGATGACATGCCTTTCCAGATGCGGGATCAAGCAGTTTCCCAGAATAGCGCCCTGTTCCAGTACTCACAGGACAAGTCCCATCAAGGCATGTACGTTTCGGAGCGACACGCTTCGGTGCCACAGTCACCGTTCACGGAACAGTCTATGCAAGTGTGGACGCCCCAAGCGAGCGCCATCTCGGAAGAAGGCGGTTACTGGCGTTCTTACGAGCCCTTTCCAGCATAACGTATGACGACACCATTGGTACACTCTGCGCTTCCACTCGTCTTGTATTGCTTTGGTTCATTTTTCGCTTTATACATTATTTCGTCTGCCCCCTCCACTAATCTGTGTTGCCCTGTGTCGGTCGGAATTTGTGTGCGATCCTGGCTGCTATGGATTGTTCTCGTGTATTATATTGGTCCTTGTTTGAGTTGCTCTCGTCTTACTCTTTCTTCATCTCTTTATCTCGAGTTCATTCCTGTTCGACGTCCTCTAGCGTACGTGTACGTCCCGGATACCTCACGCACTGTGTGTTACATACATCCCGAGAGATGTTCGATGTTACTCTTATTTTGATCGCATGCACGTCTTTACCGAACGTTTTTGCTCTCCATACTTTTTCGTATTTGGTGTAATGTAGCTCTAGCACAGAATGATTTAGAGTGTATCTCGGCAAGTGGTGTGACAAGCGCGCTTCTGGGTGATCGAGGGTCGATTATGGCACTACTGATGGATCAACATTTTATACCAGCCCTAAATGTTGATGCCAATCCGTGGTGTGGGCGTGTTGCGAGATAGGGGGAGATCTAGCAGCGGGATTGGGGCACATAGATGCTGACGCGTATAGGTTAGCGATTAGAATGGACGACGCGTTGCAGTCGCGTTTAAAGACGGCGAAAAGAGTCAACGGTGACTAGAAACGGGGGGGTCCATTCTAGAGCGTGTCACACAGTGAAGCGATGAAATTCGGAAAGAAGCTAGGCACGCGTACTTTTTATTATTGTAGACGATTGTCGGTGTCAATGGTGGCTGTTCTGTTTCAAATGGGTTGTGGCATGGCAGAGGCGATCCGGTGATCGCTAAAATGGAATAACGAGGTTGCGCGATGAAATGAGGATGACGTCGTACCGTATCTATCGTCGTTCAAACGGGTTGGAAGAGCGTGGGCCCTGACGATTGCATGCATACGGTTATTGTCGAATACACGAACGGGTCAGTCTCCTTGGCGTGCATTCTTTTGTGCGGATACTTTCTGGGTGGCTGGCTGGCCCCCAGGTTTAGGTGCCCGGTTACGGGAGGGACATGGTATCTGACCGAAATTCACGCGTAGTTTGAGGCTGTGGATAGATATTGAATAGAACCATGGCCCTACGCTCAAACTTGAGGGTTACATAGTACGAGACGGTTCAGATGGTAGGTGAGCCGAGAAGCCGAGAAGTTGATCGGAGTTCAAAATAACTCGGCTGACGGCCGCCAGTATCAAGGGCAGCTACTAGCGCGGAAAACTTTTGAGCTTGACCCTCTTCGCTGGCACCATGCAGTAGCCTGTAGTAGGCAAGGAACTTTTCGTAACGCCATCAACCCATTGCTAGTATCCCGGGTCCAGCCGACGTAACAGGAATCGTGTCGACCTTTCACAACGTTCCATTAATTCCGCTCAACGGTTGGGACTCCAGCATGGCGCATTCCGACTGCTGGTTGCGTTATTATTCGTAATGCCAGTGGCGCCGCGATTCCAGCAGCCTGTCCGACAGGTATGATTCCATTATCGGGGCCCTGACGGGTTGTTCACAGAACCCTACGGCATGCGTGGTACCTGCATTCTTGGGGATGTCTTTCCCGTTCTGTCTGCCAATATTACAATAAATCCGTGCTCATCGAGTGTTCGATCTTTGACCACGCCGCAGAGTATGTAATGCCCTTGTTGTGTAACCCGATATTACCGCAGAGCTGGGACAGCTGCGGAGAGGAGATTAAGCACGGTCGTGCCACTATAACCTCCAATGGTTATGCTAGCTTCACAAGCCATGATGTGTCTTGGAAATTCACGGGCTGGTGATCCCTTACCTTTGAAAAGCTGCAGTTTCGTAAGTTGAATTCTAGTGCGCTATCAGACCCCTGGCTCAATAGTCACTATTTCCAGCTAGGTCACCATTAAGTCTGACGTGCTCGCAGAACAAACCATAGATTGGGGTCCATCTTGATTATTTTTGTGGGCATCTCCCTGGGAGCTTTTCCGTGGGGTGATATCAAAGCCAAGCTTCGCGACAGATTTGTTATTTTGATCTTTCGCCGAACACGCATCGAAGCCGACTCAACTGTTTGGTTTCAGAGAATCGAATCATACGCTCGTCACTCGACTCACTTGGATACCTCCCTACACGCGTACTGTCACATTACTAAACGGTGTGGTATCTTCTCTCTGTTCTATTCAACTACCTGAAGGTGAAATGGCAGTATTTGGTTTGATTGCTGTTTACATTGTACGCTCGCGCCGTACGCCACGGAGATTAAAACATAAATGATCGGATCAACACAAAGAAGGTACGCACTGCCTAGGCAGACGGGGTCACATCGCGCGCAAGATAATCATTCGACACAACCATTTGGGCCGCAGTGAACACGCTCTCGAAGTTACTTACCCTGTGCTGTTTACCGCGGGTCATTGCAGAATACAGAGGCGATGACGATCCGGATGGTCTACCTCATCCATTACACGTCTTCTTTCCCCCCCTCGCGCGCAAACTGCTGTCGCCCATGCTCGATTGCGACGCAGCGCTTTCCTCGACAACTAGCCCACTGCCAATTTAACACCTATTACAGGATGGCGACCCTACCGATAGGGATTTATAGTATATATCCCCGCGTTTACGATGTCATACTCCAACCTGGATTAGCGGGGATTTCAAACGAGCTCTTCGAGGTTCGACTGACTATGGTCCGAGGGACCGCATATTAATTCAACTTCCCAGGGCTCCGATCGCGCCGCGAAATGTGTTGAAAAACACACTTCCGCGATTTTACCTACTACGTCCCGAATTCATCAAACTTTTGGGGCTATTCAAACAACGTTAGAGTGAATACCATATCACTAAATTTAGAAAGGAACGGAACCATTCTAATACAAAGGCGGCTCACGATCGAGATCGAATGCGGGGCCCGAAGCTCTTGATGCTTCTAGAAGTTCATGGCTCATTGTAATCGGGGTCCTTAGACGCCGTGAGATAAACCCACAGAACCCCAGATGAGTCACTCGGCCATGGCTCCCAGGTTGAGTGAGTTGAAGGGATACATTTCGCGAGAGGAGAGGAAGTGGTAAGGGGTGCTGGTCAAGTGGGTGAGATGACAACCAACGGAGTGCGACGAACGATGAGAAAGAATAAACAGTGTATGTACTTGTGTTGGGTAAGCGCGCGGATGACTGGTAAACCGCGAGCCCAGGGCATTTTCTGAAGAAAGAAAGCTGCGGTTTGGTCAGGGAAAAAATGTTGTTGAGACGCTAAGCACAGGAAAATAGGGATGATGAAAAAAAAACGCTCCGTGAGGGAACGAAAGTCTGTCAGGACCACAGAAATTATCCAACAAAGCTATGTATCAATGGAATGAACCCGCAAGCGTCGAGCTTAAGGGGGATCAGAAAGGATGAGCGCACCCTTGGCAATAATATACTTGCCACAGACTACTAAAAGGTCTCCAAGACATTCAGGAACCAACAAAAGCCCATACAGACTGTCGTGATGAAACGAACACACCATGTGGAGTTAGAGGGTCAGGACGAACAGGAGAATCCGAGAACTAACGGAATGCCGCAACGTTGGAAATACCTGCTATATGGAGGTCAGAGCACCCGCACCATCCACGCAGGGCCTGGTGATGGGCGACCTCGATCCTGGAAAATGCCATATTGCCATAGCGACAAGAAAAGCTCAAAACAAGCATAGAACCGTCAGTTAGAAGAAGACGGACTTATCGATACGAGTGGTACGATCGCGTTTGAACCATGGAGAGATCGGGTAAACAACTCAAGCAGTCGCGACTTCTATATACGGACACCAGCACATTCTCAAACGTATCCTGTGACAAACCTCATTCATTCATTCTTGCTAAGTGCCTCTCATTTTTCATTGACTCTTATTCCCCGTACCACAGCATTTGAGGGGCCAGGCGGCTGTGGCTCCACTGGATTACTTCAAGTCCATCCCATGGGAAAGCACATAACCATCTCGTAATCGAGCCCACGGCGAGCACCCCTCGAGTCCAACTTTCGCCCTCCAAATCCCCAAATGTAAACTAAATAATGAAAAAGAAAGGACAGCGACCAATGCCATGGATATACGTATCGGGCGATTTCGGGCAGGGCGATCGAACTTCGTTGACTTTGGCCCCGTGCCAAGCGTAACAACGTGTACATGACCGTCGGGATAATTCGATTGAAGTTCTTGGCACAGCGGGCAGTGCCGGCCTTTATAAAGATCACCAGATATAAATCGAGAGGGCGTTCTTCGACCCCATCAACATTTCTTCTTGTTCGAGCTTGACTCCTCACCATGGTAAACTCCAGCGCGGGTCTTATCGGCGTTGTCTTACTGGCTCGTCATGGTGATCGCTCTGGTGTAGTTTTCCAAAACTACACAACATATAATTCGACACAAGGATACCTAACACCTTATGGATCGGTACGTCCGATGTTGGGTGTTTTGTGCAATACTTATTTTTTTTTGTAGAGTCAAGAATATGCCCTTGGCAGTTACCTAAGGGACACCTATCTTAACGCAGAATCGCCGTCTTATATCCAAGGCATTAAGTCTGATGTCGCTGATATTGATCAACTCTTTATTCGCGCGGACGCGGGAGGAGGAAATGTTATACTGGATTCTGCTTATGCTCTGCTTCAAGGTCTTTACCCGCCGACGTCAGCGTTCAAGTCAACCCTCGCTAACGGTAAAACGGTTGAGGCACCACTGGGAGGATATCAGTACATTCCAGTGGAGTCTCTCGAGTTTTGGCAAGCCCCTTCTCTGACCAGTTGGATGGACTGCGAGGTAACCTTTTAGAATGCGTTGTGTCAAGATATATTTATTCGACTTTCTAGTATTTCCAATTTCACCTAGCTCGCTTGAATAGCGGCGTTGTATTCAAGGATGCAGCTGGGCAAGCTGCACCTTTCCTTCAAGCTGTTGGGCCCTACCTCAACGGGATGAATAGTAGTTTCCTCAACATCGTATGTCGTATTCATTCCTGTTATCGATCATGCGCTGACTTCGTCATAAGTGGAATGTAAGTGACAGAGAACGACAGTCATTGCGCTATATCTAACGTGTTGGGAACCTAAGATCTATGACTATCTAAACGTCCAATATACTCACAACGCAACATTCTACAAGTCATTCCCTAAAACACTGCTGCAGCAAGCTCGCTACTTCGCCAACATTCACGAGGAAAATGTCTTCACGGACAGCATCCAGAACGGAGTCGGCCAAAGTGAGTAGGTTGGTGAAGTTATATCTTTGCTTACTGACAGTTTGTAGTTGCCATTCGAACTCTTTGGCCCGAAATATTCTGGTCTCTGGGCAACATGACGTTGCCCAACAACAAGGTCAAGTTGGCCTTGACTGAGGTCGACTACAAGCCCTTCATCAGTTTGTTTAACGTCACCAATGCTACGGTGACCAGCCCTGGAATATCTGGAATTGGTGAGACAACGGTTGCTCGTTCCTCTGCCCCGTGCTCATGGTCGTACGTAGCCGACTATGCTTCCGCTGTTGCTTTCGAGCTATCTAAGAACACCGCTGGCGATTATGTGGTTGCCTTGAAGTTCAAGAATGGAACGAATGATGAAGAGCTGCAGCCTTTGAAAATGTTTGGCCAGGATAGCCTCACGCTGCCTCAGATAATCAAGGCCCTCGACGTGCGTTCCCATTCTTTTCGTCTTGACATAGTCTCCATTGTGATTCTTCTTTCTTAGTGGTCAGCTATTAATTCTACCGTCAACTGGTGCTTCTCGTGCAATCAGACTGTACTTCGTGGATGCTCCGTTTTTAACTATAGCAATGATCCATTCCTTCACCCTTCTGGTTAGTGCTGATGGATTTTAACACGTTGTTGTGGACTTGTAGGGAGCAGACAGAATAAATGAGGTGTTGGCCAATGTGCGTGCATGCTAGACTGGTTGGGTTGATAGTAGAGCAGCCGACACGACATGGGGAACACAAGGTGTATCGGGATGCAGAAAAACCACGCGTCAAATATGTTTGATGCAAAGAGATGCCTACGTCATTGAAATTTTCAGTACGCACAGAACACAACGACATTGGGCTGGTAGATGTTACGCATAGGTCAAAAATTCGAGCACAAGGCATACTGAGAGAAAAAAGAAGCACGCGTCAACCGTATCGTACAGAAGAACAACTGAAATTCCGATGTGCATAAAACGCGATCAACTCAGCACTTGTTTCTAGCATCGAAACCAGAATGTAATACAAAGCCAGAGTCCAAGCATGTTCTGGAAGAGAAGGCGTCACCATATATGAATTCCCGTAGGAGAAAAAAAAAATACCTACACCGATGGAAGAACTCAAATTCCGATATGCACAAATACGATGCGCTTTTCCAACGAGACTTCGTCGGCAGTCTCCAGCGCCGCAGTGTTGAGTGCTGTAGCCGCGTACTCGAAGTCTAGCACGGGTTGTTTGAACATCTCCTGGTAGAACCGAGTGACCACCTGGTGCGCGACTGAATCGTCTACCTTCCACAACGTCCCGACGACCCCATTGAACCCGGAAAACTGCATCCCAGCCGCGAGGTGGAGCACCTCGTCCGGCGTGGACTCGTCACCCACCGCCGTGTGGCACGCAGACAGGAACGCAAACTCTGAATTCGTGTAACGTTCCTGAATGATACGCATAAGCGTCAGCTTTCCGTCTCCCATTGCGAACCAAGATTCAAATGGCTTCTGTGCGTGCTGTGCACCATGACAGGCAACGTGGATCCAACGATGGTCTCGAAATGCCTGCACGGCTCCTTCGATGGTGGCTTCAGCGCCGGTGACGGTCCCGAATGTCACGTTCGAGGGCATGCCTGTTTCATGACGAATCCTGCGGAGTTCACGCTCCACCTCTGGTAACTCGCCGAGCTTTGTATCCGCACTAGGCCGCGCCTGGCCGACGGCCGCAAACGAAATCCCGTCCGCTGTCCCAGAGGCATCGCGGCGAGCCTCCCTTTGGGAACGGAGACAGTCGCGGGCACGAATGAGAGCCGAGAGAGAAGGTGCGTATGATGAAACGTAGATATCCATTAGATTCTTCTCCGTTTTCTTATATGGACCTGCGGCATGGAACGGGAGAGAGGTGAATTTCGACGTTGGGCACCACCAGATCCGCGAGCCCAGAGGGAGCTGAATATCATTTTGCAGGACGGTGACGATTGGTTCAACCACAGATGACCACAACTCGCGCAACACTTCCTTCAGGTAAAACTCCCTGTTCATGCCATACGCATGCGCATCTCGGGTAAGCTCCAATAATTGGGCACATAGTTGGGTGACATCGGCGAGCGAACAAGAAAGGACCACGCGAATGGGTGAGCGAGTACGGAGAACAATGAGGGCGTCACAAGTGTATTTGCTTGCATTCACGATGATGATGGGTCCGTGTTCCGCAACTTGTTGGAGGTCATCAAAACGGGGAGGTAAGAGGAACCGCGGGAACCCATCAAGATGGCGGATCTTGTCCACGACAAATTGCCATTCCTCCTGGGCACGCCAGTATGGGTCCATGTCGCCTCCGCTCCGCTGGGCATACTTCCTGAGGTCCGCACTCAATCGTGTGAATTTCTTCGCTAGCTCGCATCCTGGGTTACCTCGCCTCTCCAACGCAGCTATGGAAACATCAAAGCGTGCAAGTTGGTTCCACAGGATTCCTCTGCCTTG